>PVLA01011171.1:0-55776 GCA_004027455.1 Hydrochoerus hydrochaeris
GGATATTCTAGTGGATCTTGCCATCTTAAGTGCAGTTGCCTATACTCTCAGACTTGATACTATCAATCATAACAGCTTTGAATAAAATCTATCAATACAAAACTGCAATCCAACAAACAAGATTTGATTATGATCAATCATCATAAAACAGTGTAGGTTTTACAGAGCTTTAGATTAAGTTAATAGGAAATTAAGGATGATTACCATACTATATCCTGTTATTTTTGGGATTACTCTCTGTGCCCTCAAATCTAGTGCAGGTAGAATGACTGGAACAGAATATAATACATCTAAAGCAGAGTAGTGTGAGTAATGTGGGTTTTAAATCCTGGTGCACTATTAACAGTATAGCGTATCAAGGCCATCTATGTTAGTTTCTAGTTATCCTTCTCTGCCTCATTTCTGCAATGCTATTTTCCTGCCTTTGTTTGTCTACTTTTCTCCTTTATTCTACTGCCTGCTCCACTCACTGAGGCCTTTCTGCCACTGTTCCTAAAATCCTGGTATTTTTTTTTTCTCTCTCTCTAGAATGTCCTTCAGTATTCTCTGTAGGGTTGGATTGGTGGTCACAAACTCGCACAGTTCCTCTTTGTCATGGAAGCATCTTGTTTCTCCATCAACTTCTAGTGACACTTTTGCAGGGTACGTCAATCTGGGCTGGAGGTTATTCTCTTTCAGGGCTTTGAATACTTCACTCCAAGCTCTTCTTGATCTGATGGTCTGTGTCAAGAAGCCAGCCATGATTCTGATGGGCTTTCCTTTATAGGTAATCTGTTTCTTTTGTCTGATGGCTTTTAATATTCTTTTTTTATATTGAATTTCTGGCATCTTGATTATTATATGTCTGGGTGTAGATCTGTTTTGGTTGTAGGTGGCTGGGGTTCTATATGCCTCACACAACTGAATGTCATTTTCTTTTCTCATGCTTGGGAAGTTTCCCTTAATTATTTCCATGAATAGCCTTTGTAATTCACCTTTATGTATTCCTGCTTCTTCATTCACATTTCTTATTCTTAAATTGCAGATTCTCTTGTCATCTTCTAGCCTTTGTATTGTTACTGCCTGTTTCTTTGTTATTTTTAAGGGATCTTTCCTTTCATCATCACACACTGCCAGCTTGTCTTCAAGTTTTGATAGTCTATCCTTAGTTTCTTTTAAGGCATTTTGCCAGCTTTCAATGAAGTTTTTAATTTCTTGGTAGTCTCTTTGAATCTGCGTCATGTATTCTATATTTTCTTTATATTCTTTATCGAATGTTTCTCTCCTTTTTTTGTGTTCCTCCCTTCTTCTGTCTGTATCATCCTGAGATATGCTTCCTGAGAGCATTTCTTTTATTACTCTACTCATATCCTGATTTATCTGATTTAATATTTCAGTTTTGAGCTCATCTACAAGGTCCCAAAGATATCTCTTAATGTCCATTGAAACCATGTCTGATGTGTGTTTGCCACCCTCAGTCTCCCTTGTTTTTCCTTCTCCTGGTTCAGTGTTCTCAGGGTTCTGGGCTGGGGGCCTCCTCCTGCCTCTCTCTCCTGTCATGGCCTTGGCTTTCTCCACACAGGTTACAGTGTAGGTCCCAGCCCCCTTCCCTGTTGGTCACGGTTCCTCCAAAGCAGGCTGGTGAGGGATCTCTGGCCTCTCCCCACTGGGCCAGCCAAACTTCAGGGGCTTTCACTCAGTCAGTACTTGCTAGGCACAGGGAATCAATTTGGAATGGCTCATTGGGTCCTGGCCAAAGGCACGGTCCAGTCCAAGCAAACCCCATCAATCTGGTTTGGGGAGGGAGCAACCAACTAAAGTCACTGTCACTCCCAGTTCAGGCTCCTCTTGCCTGATTCCAACATGTGGCCCATTTGGTCACGCCCTTCCTGTTGTGGGGGGTCTCATTCCCAGCACCAACCATGGATTAATGAAGGTCCCTTCACCGGCTCTGCTCTCTGCTCTCTGTTGGGCTCACCAACCCCCAACTTCAGTGCTGCTGTGAGTGGCAGCGGGAATGAGTTTGGGTGGCTCTGCTGGCCTGCATGGATTCAAGCTGGTGCACACTTGGTGGTCACCACAAAAATGCTGTGTCCTTAATTTTCAGCTGTTTCAGTTGTAGTCCCAAATATTTGATGAGCTTTTTTATGTTTTAATTTCTTCCTGTGTAAGAGGATCCATTTCCCTCTGTCTTGGTCTCTCTAGGATGTTTTATTCTGGTGTATGAATTGTTTCTCCTGGGAGGCTTTGTATTTTGTTGCTCACTGATCGGCCATCTTGTCTTTGACTCAATACTGTATCTTTTAAGGCAGATTATTCTAAAAATATTTTTGAATAGGTAGTCTGAAAAATAGTTTTGCTGTATTAGCCTGCAGTAAATGCACAGGTATGAAAGATTCATAAATATAATCTCCCAACAAGCAAATTTTCATTTGCCATTGGACAGTTCCCATGGCAAAGAGGGACCACCTGCTCCCTTGTCATTCTTAACAGCACTTGTTCATTTTTGCCTCTTTTTAGATAAATATGAATTATTTCAACATCCCTCTACTAGGTTTTATAAATATGTTATAAAAGTATCCACACAAAAAGAAAGACAAGTCATAATCTTGCAGCATGAGGGTGGGTAGTAGTGTCCTGTGGAATCCTATGCAATTTCCTATGGAATACTATGCAATTTGGCCTTCAGTTTTCCTATGGAATCTTATGCAATTTGGCCTTCAATTTTTCTTCTTTCTTTTTAAAACATGTTTAGACAGGCTGGGGATTTAGCTCAGTGGTATAAGCACCTGCCTTGCAAACATGTGGTAGTGAGTTTGATCCCTGGTACTGATAAAAAAACAAAAACAAAACAAAAACAAAAACAAAAAAACTGTGTTTAAAAAGCTTGACTTAGTGAGGCAAAATCTTTTCTGGTTTCTTCTACTCTGAAAAGACTGTTCTATCACTTCTTTTTTTCTCCACTAAAAGAACAAAAAAATCCAGTTTTCCTACTCCATACACTCTAATTTTACTTTGTAAATTAGAGTGTAAATTGAAGACTGAGCAAATGAAAAACAAGTTTTATGCTTAGAAATTTCTTATTAACTTCTAAAAACTTGGGAGGTTGAGATCTCCCCACCTTCCCATATATTTTTGTTTCAAACTAGTGATCCTTTAAAAATATAGAGGTTGCTCAGTCATATTTACATTTTTTAAATAAAGTTACCTAGAAGAAATCAAGAAGATAGATATTTTGCAAATGGGAAAGGGATGGATGGAGACATGGAGCCTGGAGAGAAGACAGAGAGCAAGGAAATGTAAACAGAATTCAGATATGTCCTATACATGCAGTAACTATCTACAATAAATATAATCTTTAGATATTGCAAACATAAACTAAGAAAATGAAAATGGAGGAGGGCAATCTAGAGATTGTGGAAGAGAAGAAGGGAATAAAAAGAATTAAGATGTTGAGTACATATGCCTACTCCAAAAGATGAATGTAGACATTATATACAACAAATATATACCGCTACTGCCACTACTACTACTAACAATAAGAAAAATAAATGATAGTTTTCTAGCATAGATACATAAACTTTTCCATGTGTTATTTAAGATAACAGGTTGAATCTAAAGTTGAACTAGAAATTTCTAGAAACATCAAAAGATTGTGGAAAATCGAATATGTTACAAAACTAATATTGCTGTACTTAAAAGAAGTCTCATTAATGATATGATTTTTTCTTGGCTTACAGGATTACTATTTGTTAGCAACTTTTCATTTTGTAAACTAGTTTTGGGTGACATGTTTTAATTTCAGAACACTCACATCAAAGGCACTATGTTAACCAGCATGATGTCTAGAAATCTGAGCAAGAGAAAAATGGCACAGAATCTAAACTAAAATAGCTTACAGCTCCTTAAAATAAAAAAAATTCATGCACAACTATAATTCAAGGTAAAAAGTAGTGTCTCATTAAAAAGTATATTCATTTGCTATTGCCTTTATAAAAACTGTCCTAATTTTGAGACTTGAAACAATACAAAGAACTTTGCATGAATTTTCTGGAGGTTAGAATCTAAAATCACTTTTGCTGGGTTAAACTGATGGTGTTGACAGATCTTTCTTTCTTCTAGAGTTTGAAGGAAAAAATTTATTTCCTGCCTTTCTCATCTTTGAAGGACTAAGTACATTCTCTGTCATGTTGCCTTTTCTTCCAGTAATTGCCTCACTCTAATTTCTGATGCCACAATCACATCTCCCTTTCTCATTCAAGTTTTCTGCTTACAAATATTCTCTTTAATGGACCTTTATTGTTACACTGGGGTCGCATTATTAATCCAGAATACTATGAAATTCCTATCTCAAGTCCCTTAATTTAATTGCATGAAACAAATATCTTTCTCATGTGAGCCATACAATCACTATTCAAGTGGATTAGAATATAGATTCATGTGGTGGATGATTATTCCACCTGACAAAGAAAGGGATATATATTTGTGTTCCTTAAGAGTAAAAGTCCCATAATTTTGATTAGATACATGTTGGTTCAATAAGTGATGAAAATCATAGTAATCTTAAGTAAATTTTTAAAGCATTTTTGAAAAATTTAACTAGGTCATCTAACAAGAAAAAATAGAACTCCTCTGTGTCTTCATATTCCCTATGAAAGTGAATTTCTAGTTCACATAAAATAAAGTAAATTCTTTGAAAATCTTGTAATACTGCATTGAAAATTTTTGTTAATGAAGTATTTGTAGAAATTGAAGTATTCCAATATAATGGCTTCTAAACTTGCTTACCGCTTATTGATTTTATAAATTCAGCATCCTAAGCTTAAATGTAATGACTACATCCCAATCTAAAACTTAATAATTTTAGGGAGAGAAAGAAGCAGGTGAGCTCCCTTTCAAAATATGGCTATGTTTTGACATTACTGCCTGCTCAGAAGTCAAAAGACTTAAAAAGGACATACCCTTGAAGCTTCATTCTGATGTCACAGTGTGACTTGAATGAATATTCATGATATTTAGTGTCTAAGATGCTGTCATAAACCAATCAGTTTTTAAGCAATGACAACTTGAGGTTGTTTTGATGATCCCTGTTTTATTATTCCAACAACTTCTCTACTGTAGACTTGAGCATCAAATCTCTATCATGTAAGGTTGATTTATTTTCTTAATGCCACTTAAAAATAGCATGTAATTTATTCAAAAAGTACAGGAAAATGTAAAAAAGTTCTAACAAAAAGCAGATATTTTTTCTAGGTATAAGAATTTAGTATTAACTTATACTCCAAACAAAAGTGGTGTAATGTAAATGAAACTTACCCTTCAACCTGAAATAGATAAAAAACAGACACAATATTTAAAACAGTTGTTCAAAGACATCTGTTTGTCAAGAACAGTGATCTATATGTGACATAAAAACAAAACAAACAAACAAAAACAAAATGAACAAACAAACCAGGGGATTTCCATGATTGATGGGTGCCCTATTGAGATGTTTTCAGGCCATAATAAGAGGCAAGGGTTAAGTATTCCCTGAGTAGATAGAGTCAAACTTCCAGAGAGAATAAGATGGCCTAAATTTGAAAACAGGGATAATACAAGAAGGAGCTACAAAAGGCAGAATCCCAGAGAGTTACAAAAGCTCCTCTGCAGGTATTCAACCAGGTACTGGTTACATCTTTGTGTGAAAAAACTACCTAATTCTGGGATCATAAACATTTGCATGCAGTATAATGCTTGTTGCTTTTAGGAATACTGAAATCTCCCTGACAGCGAAAGTTGGGTAGGATAAACAAGAGGGTCACCTGAGTAGGAGAGAATAGCTAAAGCTAATGCAAATGTTACTATATTCCTATATAATAAATCCTAAAATTTGGAGCAGGAAGGATCAAACTATCTCCAGAAATGCAAATTCATCCTTAAAAAAAGCTTTAAATATTTGTAGAAATGTGTAATGCAGTGGGAACTGCATCAGAAATGAAGGGAAGGGTGAGAGAGGGGAGGGAAGAAGATGTAAAAAGAATTATGATGCATTGTGTGCATGTAAGAACCTCCCACAATGCATGTAATCATTACATATAACAAAAATGAACTAATAATATATTTAAAACCTTAAAAAGAAGTTACACTCAAGCAAGGAGCTAGCAGTGGCTGGAATCCAGTCCTGGGCCTTGAACACATGCAGGTAGAATTCCAGTGCTTGGGGAAACATTGAAACTTCACTCCCAGGTGGTAAGACCACATCCCACATGTGAAATAACCCTAGGACTCACAGCAGGTATCTGTGGGCCTCACTTGCCCATGCCCAGTGAGCTCCAAGCAGCTAGAAGTTGCCTGCAGTCAGTCCTGGGAGCCAAAAGTGTCCAGGTGATTCCCAGTGCATGAGAGAAGCTTTGAAACTTTGCTCAAACCCAGAAATAGGGAAAATGACAAAACAAAAGAGCAAAATAAAATCTCAAACCTCCAGCCCAACCCAAGCAAGCATAAGAGACATGGACACAGAAGAAAATATAAGCCATACACTTGAAATTCCTGAAATGATTACAATTGATAAAGAAACAACTCTGGGAAGCTATAAAAGAATTCAAATCAGAAATAGTCTTCCAGGTAAAAGGAGAAATGATAAATGTAATGAAAGAAATGCTAAACACACCTAAAAAAGACATAGTTAAAAACAATGTAAAAAGATGGAAAACATGAATGAACAATATAAAAAACAAACAGAATACATGAAGCATATTCAAAGAGTTATACAGGAAATCAAAAATTCCATTGAAAGTTGGGAAAACTGCCTCAATGAAAGTGAAGATAGTATTTCAGATCTCAAAGACAAGATTACAGTTACTGAACAGGAAAGGAAAGATCTTTTAAAAATAACAAGTAACTAGGAAATAATAATTCAACCACTGTAAGATGATGAAAAGAAAAACAACATAAGATTGATATGTATAAACAAAAAAGGAGATGACAACACAAACAATATCAAGAGGCTATTTAGAGAAGTAATAGCTGACAATTTCCCAAACATGAGAATGGAAGCTGACATACAGATCAGTGAAGCATATAGAACTCCAAATAGTCATAACCAAAAGAAAACTACACCCAGACATATAATAATCAACATCCCAGAAATCTGACATAAGAACAGAATATTAAAAGCTGCTAAAGAGACAGATCACTTATAAAGGAAAGCTTATCAGAATTGCAGCAGACTCCTCAACACAAGCAATGAAGTCAAAAAGAGCATGAAGTGAAGTGTTTCAGATCCTAAATTAATACGACTTCCAACCCAGACTGATGTACCCTGCAAAATTGTCCTTCAAAATGGATGGAGAAATAAGATACTTCCATGAAAAAAGCAGCTGAAGAACTTCATGACAACCAAAACAACCCTGCAAAGAATACTGAAACACACTCTAGACATAAGAAAAAAAAAACACTAAGCAAGACAAACAATTAAACAAAGGGGAAAGGTACAAAACAAAGAGTAGAAAGATAACATATCAAAAATAAACCACTATTTATAACCAATAATGTAAATGTTATTACCATTAATGTAAATGGTATCAATTCACTGGTTAAAAGAAACAGTCTGAAAGAATGGATGAAGAAACAACATCCAACTATATGCTGTATACAGGAAACACATCTAACTCAAAAGGAAACTCATAGACTGAAAGTCAAAGGAAAGAAAACAATACTCCATGCAACAGGATCACCCCAAAAAGCAGGTGTAGCTATTCTGTTTGCAGAAAAGATGAACTTCAAACCAAGACTGATTGAGAGAGATAAAGAAGGCCACTACATATTAGTTAGGGGAAGACTTCAAGCGGAAGAGATCACAATCTTAAATATCTATGCACCAAATTTGGGAGCACCCAACTATACAAAACAAATATTAATAGAATTGAAAAATCAAATAAACAATAACACAATTATAACAGAACTTAACATACCATTGACACAAACAGATCAACTAGACAGAAAATCAGCCAAGAAATAAAAGAATAGAATCATACCTGTGAAAAAATGGACTTACTAGACGGATACAGAGTGTTCCACCCAAAAACATCAGATTATACGTTCATCTCAGAACTACATGGAACATTCTCTAAAATAGACCATATATGAGCCCACAGAACATGCTTAAGTAAATAAAAAGAATTGAAATTATCTCATGTATGTTATCAGATCATAGCAACATGAAATGAAATTAATGACAAAGAAAACTCAGCAAAAACTTCACAGACACATGGAAATTGAATAATACACTCCTGAGCAATCACTGGGTCACAGAGGAAATTAAAGAAGAAATTAAACAATATTTACAGGCAAAAATACAAATACAACTTACCGGAACCTGTGGGATGCAATGCAAGAAGTCCTCAGAGGAAAAATTATGCAGTGAATTCCCACAGCAGGAAAACAGAACGAACACAAATAAACAACCTGATGTTACACCTCAAACATCTAGAAAATAGAAGAGCAAATTAAGTCCAAAGCCAAAACAAGGAAGGAAATTATAAAGGTCAGAGCAGAAATCAATGCAATAGAGACTAAGAAAACAGTACAAAGAATCAATGAATCAAAGAGTTGATTGTTTTAAAGAATAAATAAAATTGAAAGAACTCTAAGCAACCTTATTAAAAAAGGATAGAAAAACCTCAAATTCATGCAATAAGGAATGAAAAGGGCAAAATCACTGCAGACCCTGTGGAAATACAGATCATCAACACCTATTTTGAAAACCTCTACTCTCATAGGATTGATAATGCAAATGAAATGGACAGATTCCTAGAAACATATGAATTATCAAAGCTGAGTCAAGAAGGTGTAAAACTGCTGAATAACCCAATTTCAATGAATGAAATTGAAAATGTAATTAAATCCTTACCAACAAAGAAAAGCCCAGGTCCAGATGGATTTACTGTGGAATTCTACAAAAAAAAAAATCAAAGAGGATTTAATGCCAACACTCCTCAAACTCTTCAATGAAATTGAATGGAAGCAATTCTCCCTAAGTCATTCCTGGAAGCAAACATTACTTTAATACCCAAACCTGAGAAATACCCAACTAAAAAAAAGAACCACAGGCCAATCTCCCTAATAAACATAGATGCAAAAATTTTCAATAAAATTTTGGTAAACAGAATGCAGCAAATCATCAAGAAGATTTTGCACCATGAACAAGTGGGATTCATGCCAGGAATGCAGGGATGGTTCAACATATGCAAATCAATAAATGCAATCCACCATATCAATAGAACCAAAAATAAGAATCATATGATCATTTCTACAGATGTAGAAAAAGCTTTTGATAAGATACAACGCCGATTCATGATAAAAACCTTACAGAAAACTGGAATAGATGGTCTTTACTTCAATATGATAAAGGTTATCTATGACAAGCCAACAGTCAGCATCATATTAAATAGCCAAAAACTGAAAGCCTTTACCCTGAAATTAGGAAGAAGACAAGGATGTCCATTATCACCACTGCTATTCAAAATAGTGCTGGAAATGCTAGCTAGAGCAATTAGACAAGAGAGAGAAATAAAAGAAGTAAGGATAGGAAAATAATAAGTTAAATTATCATTATTTGCAGATGACATGATACTCTACATAGAAGACCTCCAAAACTTCATTGAAAGACTCCTAGGTGTAATAAATAAATTCAGTAATGTAGCTGGATACAAAGTCAACACTCAAAAAATCAATAGCATTCCTATACATTAATTAAAAAAAAAACACTGAAGGAGAAATAAGAGAAGCCACACCCTTCACACTAGCATCCAAAAAATGAAATAATTAGGAATTAATCTAACAAAAGAAGTAAAAGAGCTATACAGGGAAAATCATAATATCCTGCAAAAAGTAATTAAGGGGGATCTCAGAAAATGGAAAGACACCCCTTGTTCATGAATAGGAAGAACAAACATTGTGATAATGGCCATTCTCCCAAAAATGTTATACAGATTTAATGCAATCACAATCAAAATACCACTAGCATACCACATAGATCTAGAGAAATCACTCCTAAAATTCATCTGGAACCAGAAGAGGCCTAAAATACAAAGGCAGCAGCAAAGCCAAGGCAGGAGGCATCACAATCCCTGACTTCAAGTTATACTACAAAACTACTGTAATAAAATCCACACGGTACTGGAATAAAAACAGACCTGAAGATCAATGGAATAGACTAGAAGATACAACTTCGAACACACTCAACCACCTTATCTTTGGTAAAAGGGTCAAACATGTTCACTGGAAGAATGATAATCTCTTCAATAATGGTGCTGGAAAAACTGGCTATCCATATGCTGAAAACTAAAACTAGACCCATGCCTATCACGATGTACTAAACTAAAATCTAAATGGATCAAAGATCTAAGTATTAAACAGAAGCACTAAATCTGTTGGAAGACAAAGTAGGTAAAAATCTTGAAGACATAGGGGTAGGTAGAGAATTCATGAACAAGAACCAAACTGCACGGGAAATACTTCCCATAATCAATAACTGGGATCATGTTTTATTAAAGAGTTTCTGCATGTTGAAAGAAATCTCCAGAAGAGTGAAAAGAAAACCCACAAACTGGGAAAAAAAATTTAGAGAACTGTCCCACAAACAAAGGACTTCTGTCTAGAAATATGAAGAATTAAAAAAAAATCAGACCCCTGAAATTCAAAGACCCAATCCAAAAATGGGCATCCTAAATGAACACACAGTTCTCAGATGAAGAAATATGAATGGCAAATAAACACCTGAAGAAATGTTCATCATCATTGGTCATTAGAGAAATGCAAATTAAAACTACCCTGAAATTCCATCTCACTCCGGAAAGAACAGGCAGGATCAACAAAACTACCAACAACAAATTCTGGAGATGCTGTGGTGAAAAAGGAACTCTTCTGCATTTTTGGTGGGAGTGTAGACTGATGAGACCACTGTGGAGGTCAATATCGAGATTCCTCAAAAAGCTGGGGTTGGAGGTCCCATTTGACCCAGCTATTCCACTCTTAGGCATATTCCCAGAAGAACTGAAAACATCATACTACAGTGATATATGCGCTCCCATGTTTATAGCAGCATAATTTGTAATCGCCAGATCTTGGAAACAACCTAAATGTCCATCAACTGAGAAATGGATAGAAAAGATGTATTGTTATATAATGGAGTACTACTCTGCTGGAATGATCACACTGAGATATTTATAAGTAGATGGGTACTGCTTGAGACCATGCTCATAAGTGAAATAAATCAAACTAACATGTATAAATACCATATAGTCTCCTTAGTGTAAGAAATGGTAAGAGTACATAAGATACAAAAAACCCAATAAACATAGTAAAAGGACAAGAATTTGCTTAAAGGAGAAAATAATATCTCAGGGAAAAGGAGGAAAAAGAAAAAGGGAGGGAAAAGAAAAAATATCCAAAATTATATAAACACACTTAGGATAGCTAAGATGATTGTGCTACAAATTCTGTAAGTTCTTGAAATGAAATAGTTAACATTCATAAGATTGGAACAATTGTGCATATTATTTTATGGTGATCTGAGGAACTCTTGAAGATCATTATGTAAAATAACAATCCAGTTACACTCATACCACCTTGTTTTGAAGGCCTATATTGTCAGTGATGTGGGCTCTTTGCTATTGCTCTTTATGTTTTTTCATTTAGTGTTTTTCTAGGAAGTTGTTTTGTTTTGTCCTGTTTTGTTTTGTTTTTCTCTCTAATACAGGATGGATAGGTGTACATGTAGAGATTCATGCATGTGTAGAACTTCTAAACAGTTTATGAGAATCAGTTATATAATGCATGATGAAATGCACAGCTACTATAAAGAAAAAGAGACACTAATGTACCCAGTGATGATTCCATAGTGTCATGATATTAAATCCAGCAATACTATTCTTTTTAGCATGATTTTAATATTCTTTAATTTTAATAATCTTTTTAGAGTGATTTTAGCCTGTTTTGTTTAATTTCAATATACATGAAGGTATGGACAGTTATTTTGAAGAGAATAAGAGACATTATGGCAGCCTTTGTTGAATACCCTATTGTCTGGTCTTGAAGACCTATAATGCCTTCGTCCTGCTCTGATTAGTTTCATACTATTTTGTTTTGTATGAATTCAATGTATATGAAGATCTAGAAAACTATTTGGAAGAAAACAAGAGACAATGTGATAGACAGTGAAGATCTCCTGTTGTCTTGCTTTGAAATCTGTGTCTCTTACATTGTTTTCTTATGATCTGTCTTGTTCTGTTTAATTTTACCCTCTTTAAAAATAAAAAACCTTAAAAATCATGAAAAGTAATATACATATTCTGATTTTTTATTGATTTCATATATGTGTAGATTTATTATATATCTATATAATCAAACTTTTAGATGTATCTAAAAAGTAGAATCACAATGTATAGTAATTAATTGAAATTATTAAATGTATGAAAAAATAAAATATACAGCCATAAAAGATCTTTAGAATTGTCAAAGATATTACAAAATACAATAGCTATACTACATGTTTATAAAAAGTTTAGTAAAGTCTAAAAGCTTTAAAAAATCAAATAAAATATCTATGAGTTGAAGCTAAAATATCTTAGTATGTTAAAGTATATTAAATAAAATTAATAGCAGGAGAAAATTTATAGAATCAAAGAACCTGAGTTCACATGAAAAGAAATGTTATTAAGTACATAGTACCAAAAATAGTAATGAACAAAATGTCAGTTAATATAAAATATTAAGTGGCATAATGTACATGTGATCATAATTCTGAAAGTTAATAAGAACAAGGGCCAGATATAATGACTTAAAATTTTCTATATTTAATAAAAATTATAAGATGGAAGAATCTTGATGTTTTTCAAACAAAATAAATATAAAGAAACTTACTCCAAGTCAAATCACAATTCAATTTCTTAAAATGAAATATGAAAGAAAAGTCTTATAAGTAGTTTGAGAGAAAGACATGTGAACAGAGGGACAAAGATAATGATGACAAGTGAGAAAAGATAGACTCGTATTTAAGCTTTGGGATAAAAATCTTTCAAAGGAGACTTTATACTCAGAAACTTCTTTCATTTAAAAGGAAAGAAAGAAGCTTTTTAAGATATGTGAAAGTGAAAAAAATTACTATCACACTCACAGTGCAAAGAAATTTTGAAGGCTGTCCTTCAACCAGAAAGAAGATATGAGATGGAAAAACAGATATACAGAAAATAAAGATGGGAATCAGATATTTTAACCCTATTAGTGAATATTTAAAATTTATTTCTTGTTGCATTCATACTATAGATTTTCCTCAAATATTTCAGTACTCAAGAAAAAACAATAAAACCAGAAAAAAACACAAAAAACTAAAAGATGAAAAAAATGGCAGAATTAAAACACTAATATTTCCATACTCTATTAAATGAAAATGATTTATGTAGATGAAAATGGATTGACACAATAGATAAAAATAAATTTGGTGCTACCCATAGGATGCACAATCTAAACATAATCATTTAGATGGAGTAAAGTGAAAAACTAGGAAATTACATATCATGAAAATATTAAGTAGCACAAAGCAGGATTGTCTGTGCTACAATTAGGTTAAACTTCAGAGCAAAGCAAACACTACAGGATCATTTCACATGTGATGCCTCAATGAGAAAGAAAAATGACAATTAAAATTAAACTTCCTAAACTTTTATACTTGTTGTACTTGTTAAGGTTTGAATCTTAAGTGTCCCTCAAAGGCTACTGTGTAAAAATACAACTTGGCTGCTACTGGGTGGTTGTGGACTCGAGGAGGTCAGGCATAAAGGCAGAAACTGAGGTCACTGGGGCCAGCCCCATGAGTTTGTCACCAGAAGGCAACTCTTTCCCCATTTGCTTCCTTTAATAGTGAACTATGATGTTCCAGGATCAAAGCATGAAGTAAATTACTGCAGTCTGGAATTTCTCTCTCTCTCTCTCTCTCTCTCTCTCTCTCTCTCTCTCTCTCTCTCTCTCTCTCTCTCTCTTTGAGACAGGGTCTTGCTATGCAGTTCAAGGTGGCTTTGAGCTCATTTTGTAACCAAGGTTGGTCTCAAACTTGCAAAGATCCTCCTGCTTCAGCCTCCCAAGTACTGGAATTACAGGCTTGTGTGTGGAATTCATGCCTGGTCACAGTCTGGAATTTCTGAAAGCATCACTTAAATGCACCTTTCATTCTTATAAATTGTTTATTTCAGCTTTTATTGCAGTGATGGAAAGTTAATACAATAATTGTTAAAAAATGAGAATTTCAAATTATTTGAATAAACGTCAAGTAAAGCTATCAGCAGTAAGATGATATACAACTATCACTGAAGATTTAAACATCCCTTTTGCAACAATCAATAAGACAAGTAGAATGTTAGCAAGAGTAACTAAGAATTCAACAATGTCATAAAAAAGCATATAATTTATATGTAGAGAGCATCTAAAGAACAGCAGCAAAATACAAATTCCTTTCTAAAGCCTAGAGATTGCAAATAAAGACCATATTTTTATCAACAACAGAAAAACCACAACATTTAGAATAGTTTAAATTATTCTAAAAGGAACTTCTCACAATGGAAACAAATTATAATCCACTAATAGAAGTAAAGAATAATTTATCTTACTTGAAAGTTAAACACATCATCTCCGAGGGGAGGTAGGCCCACTCTGCTGCGAGCAGAGTTTCAGCTCATGCAGCGGCAAGGAGAAGGGAAGTTCCAGCTCCCTGGCCCTGGCTCTGGTGAGTTTGGGACTTCACTCCCTGTGCTGGGGTGCCCAGCCAGCCCCCTAGAACACTGGACTAGCCTGCAGAGATTTTGTGGGCTTGAGTGGGCCACACCCAGCAACCTTCATTCAACCAGGGGAGCCAAGACCTGTGAGTCCCAGGTGCTGAGGGCACTGGAGTTGATCCCATACACACTCAGGGAAAGTTTTGGAACATCACTTGAAACATGGAAATATAGGAAAATGACAAGACAAAAGACCAAAATGCAATCTCAAACCTCCAAACATTCCAAGAAAGCCTGAGAGCCACATACATAGAAGAAAATACTAGTCATACACCTGAAATACCTGAAATGATATCAACTGAAATAAAGAAGGAAGTACAGGAAACTATAAAGGAACTCAAATTAAAAATAATCTCCCAGGTAAAAGAAGAAATGATAAAAGTAGTGAAAGAAATAGTGAATGCATCTAAAGAAGACACAGCTAAAAAATTAGAGGAACAAAGCAAACAGATAGAATCCCTGAATGAACAGTATAAGAAACAAACAGAATACATGAAGCAGAATCAAAGAGATATACAGGAAATCAAAAATTTATTGAAAATTGCAAAAACTGCCTCAATGAAAGTGAAGTTAGAATTTCAGACCTCAAAGATAAGATTGCAGCTAGTGAACAGAAAAGGAAATATTTCTTAAAAAAGAAACAAGGAATTAGGAAATAACAATTCAACAGTTGCAAGATGATGCAAAGAAAAACAATGTAAGATTGATAGGGATAAAGGAAAAAGAAGGGGACAACACAAATGATATCAAGAGACTATTTACAGAAATAATAGCTGAAAATTTCCCAAACATGAGAATGGAAGCTGACATTCAGATTAGTGAAGCATATAGAACTCCAAACAGCCATAACCAAAATAAAACTACACTCAGACATATAATAATCACCATCCCAGAAATCCAACATAACAACAGAATGGTAAAAGCTGTTAGAGAAAAATGACAGATCACCTTTAAAGGAAAAACTGTCAGATTCACAGCAGACTTCTCAACACAAACAATGAAGTCAAGAAGAACATGGAGTGAAGTGCTTCAGACTCTAAAGGAAAGCCACTTCCAACCCAGCCTGATGTATCCTGCAAAACTGATGCACCCTTCAAAATGGATGGAGAAACAAGATAGTTCCATGACAAAGAACAGCTGAAGAACTTCATGATCACCAAATCAACCCTCCAAAGAATACTGAAAGACATTCTAGATATACATAGGAAAAAACCACTAAACAAGACAGACAATTAAACAGAAGGGAAAGATAAAGGTGCAACAGCAGGAAGATGACAAGTCAACAATAAACCAATATATAACATTTATAATCATTAATGTGAATGGACTCAATTTACCAATTAAAAGAAATGGGCTGGCAGAACGGATTAAGAAACAACGTCCAACCATATGCTGTCTGCAAGGAATCCATCTAACACAAAAGGAAAATCATCAACTATCAGTTTTCCAAGGGTGGAAAGCAATGCTTCATGCAACAGGAACACAAAAAAAGCAGGGATAGCTATTCTGTTTGCAGACAATGTGAACTTCAAACCAAGAAAAGTGCAAAGAGATAAAGAAGGTCACTACATACTAGTTAGGGGAAAAACATCAGGAGGAAGAGATAACAATCTTAAATATATATGCACCAAATTCCCTAGCACCCATTTATTTAAAGCAAGTATTAACAGAAATGAAAAATCAAATAAGCAATAACACAATTATAACAGGAGACTATAACATTGACACAAAGGGATAGATCAACTAGACAGAAAACAAGCAAAGAAATATCAGAACTGAATCACACTTGTGAACAAATGGACTTGATAGATGTATACAGAGTGTTCTATCCAACAACATCAGAATAAACATTCTTCTCAGCAGTACATGGAACTTTCTCTAAAATAGACCATATACTAGCTGACAAAACATATTTAAATAAATGCAAAAGAATTGAAATTATCACTTGCATGTCATGGGATCAAAGCACCATGAAACTGGTAATTAATGATAAAAAACCTGCAAAACCCCCACAAACACATGGAAATTGAATATGGGGTAATCCATGGGTCACAGAGGAAATTAAAGAAAAAATTAAACCATATCTACAAGCAAATTAAAACACAAATACAACTTACTGTAATCTGTGGGATGTAATGAAAGCAGTATTTAGAGGAAAATTTATTGCTCTGAGTTCCCACATTAGGAAAACAGAATGAACACAAATAATCAAGCTGATATTACACCTCAAACAGCTAGAAAAAGAAGACAAGCCAAGCCCAAAGCCAAAAGAGGGGAGGAAATTGTAAGGGTCAGAGTAGAAATTAATGCAATAGAGACTAAGAAAACAACACAAAGAATCAATGAAGCAAGAGTTGGTTCTTTGAAAGAATAAATAAAATTTATAAGCCCCTAATAAACCTAATTTAAAAAAGGAAAGAAAAGACTCAAATTCATGTAATATGGAATGAAAAAGATGAAATCACTACCAACTCTGTGGAAATACAGAAGATTGTCAACACCTATTTCAAAAACCTCTACTCTCATAGGTTCAATAACACAGAAGAAATGGACAGATTCCTAGCAACATATGAACCACCAAAGCTGGATCAAGAAGATCAAGAAAAACTGCTGAATAACTCAATTTCTATTAATGAAATTGCAAATGTAGTAAAGTCCTTATCAACAAAGAAGAGCCCAGGCCCAGAAGGATTAACTGCAGAATACTGCAAGAAATACAAAGAACACTTAATGTTGACACTCCTCAAACTATTCAATGAAATTGAAAGGGAAGCAATTCTTGCTAAGTCATTCCTGGAAGCAAATATTACTCTAGTACCAAAACCTGAGAAACACCCAACTAAAAATGAGAACTAAAGGCCAATCTCCCTGATGAACATAGATGCAAAAATTCTCAATAAAATATTGGCAAACAGGATGCAGCAAATCATCAAGAAGATTATACACTATGACCAAGAGTGATTCATCCCAGGCATTCAGGGATGGTTCAGCATACATAAATCAATAAATGTAATCAACCATATTAATAGAGCCAAAAGTAAGAAGCACATAATGATTTCTATAGATGAAGAAAAAGCTTTTGATAAGATCCAACACCCATTTATGATAAGGACCTTACAGAGAATTGGAATGGATTGTCTCTACCTCAATATGATAAAGGCCATCTATGACAAAACAACAGCCAGTGTCATATTAAATGGTCAGAAACTGAAAGCTTTTACCTTAAAATCAGGCATAAGACAAGGATGTCCCTTATCACAACTCCTATTCAACATAGAGTGAGAATACTAGCCAGAGCAATTAGACAAGAGAGAGAAATAAAAAGAGTAAAGATAGGAAAAGAGGAAGTTAAACTATCATTATTTGCAGACAACATGATACTCTACATAGAAGACCCCAAAACTCTATTGAAAGTCTCCTAGATATAATATAAATTCAGCAATGTAGCTGGATACAAAGTCAATACTCAAAAAACTATAGCATTCCTATACACTAACAACAAAATTACCAAGAGAGAAATAAAAGAAGCCTTACTCTTCACACTAACCTCCAAAAAAAATGAAATATTTAGCAAGTAATCTAATGAAAGAAATAAAAAAGCTATACGGGGAAAATTATAATACCCTGAAAAAAGAAATTGAAGAAGACCTCAGAAAATGGCAACACATCCCTTGTTCATGGATAGGAAGAATAAATATTGTGAAAATGGCCATTCTCCCAAAATTGTTATACAGATTCAATGCAATCCCAATGAAAATACCACTAACATATCTCACAGATCTAGAGAAATGCCTCCTAAAATTCATCTGGAACCAGAAGAGGCCTAAAATAGCAAAGGCAGCAGCAAAGCCAAGGCAGGAGGCATCACAATCCCTGACTTCAAGTTATACTACAAAACTACTGTAATAAAATCCACACGGTACTGGAATAAAAACAGACCTGAAGATCAATGGAATAGACTAGAAGATACAACTTTGAACACACTCAACCACCTTATCTTTGATAAAGGGGCCAAACATGTTCACTGGAAGAATGATAATCTCTTTAATAAATGGTGCTGGAAAAACTGGCTATCCATATGCTGAAAACTAAAACTAGACCCATGCCTATCACGATGTACTAAACTAAAATCTAAATGGATCAAAGATCTAAATATTAAACAGAAGCACTAAATCTGTTGGAAGACAAAGTAGGTAAAAATCTTGAAGACATCAGGGTAGGTAGAGAATTCATAAACAAGAACCAAACTGCATGGGAAATACATCCCAGAATCAATAACTGGGATCACGTCTTATTAAAGAGTTTCTGTGTGTTGAAAGAAATATCCAGCAGGGTGAAAAGAAAATCCACAAACTGGGAAAAAAATTTTAGAGAACTGTCCCACAAACAAAGGACTTCTGTCTAGAAATTATGAAGAATTAAAAAAAAATCAGACCCCTAAAATTCAAAGACCCAATCCAAAAATGGGCATCCTAAATGAACACACAGTTCTCAGATGAAGAAATATGAATGGCAAATAAACACCTGAAAAAATGTTCATCATCATTGGTCATTAGAGAAATGCAAATTAAAACCACACTGAGATTTCATCTCACTCCGGAAAGAATGGGCAGGATCAACAAAACTACCAGCAACAAATTCTGGAGAGGCTGTGGGGAAAAAGGAACTCTTCTGCACTTTTGGTGGGAGTGTGTATACTGGTGCAACCACTGTGGAGGTCAGTCTAGAGATTCTTCAAAAAGCTGGGATTGAAAGTCCCTTTTGATCCAGTTATTCCACTTCTGGGCATATTCCCAGAAGAACTGAAAACATCATACCACAGTGATATATATGCACCCATGTTTATAGCAGCACAATTTGTAATAGCCAGGTCTTGGAAACAACCTAAATGCCCATCAACTGAGGAATGGATAAAAAGTTATGTTACTTTTATACAATGAAGTACTACTCAGCTATAAAGAATGATCACATTGAGATATTTATAAATAAATGGATGCAACTTGAAACCATACTCATAAGTGAAATAAATCAAACTCACAGGTATAAATACTGCATAGTCTCCCTAGTGTAAGCAAAGGTAAGAGTACAGAAGATCCATGGTAATCATAGATCCCCATTATATTGCTTTGAAGACTTGTAATGTTTTCATTCATTGGTTGGAATGGTTTTATTCTGTTTTATTTGACCTTATTATGTGTGATGGTATGAATAGCTACTTTGAAGAAAACAAGACATTATGGCAGCCATTGCTGATTCAATATCATCTGGCTTTGAATTCCTACCATGCTTTTGTTCTTCTGTTACATTGGTTCTATCATGTTTGTCTTACTGGGTTTTAATATGTTTAATAATATAAACAAAATTTTTATGGAAACTGAGATATAGTAGCCATTGTTCATTTTCTGTTATTTGGTTCAGAATGCCTTGTAATAGTTTCATTCTCTTGAATGCTTTTATTCTATTTTGTTATGTTTGATATTATATTTTGTGAAGCTATGCTCAACTATTTCAAAGAATGAGATATTATGATAGCTACTGTTGATATCCAATTGTCTTGTTGTGAAGTGCTGTGTTGCTTGTATTGTTCTTTTCTGATCTGTGTTGTTCTGTCCTCTTTTGTTTTATTCTCTGTAAAATACAATAAAAAAAAAGAAATTTAAACACATATCTAAGGGTTGGGGATTTCACTCAACAGGATAAGTGCCTGCCTGGCAAGCACAAAGTCACAAGTTCGATCCCCAGAACAACAACAAAAAATAATCTAAATAATATATTTCTAAAAATTAAAATCTTAGAAGTTTTCTATGACAACAATGAATTTAAATAGAAATCAGTAACAAAAATAGAGTTCTCTAAAGCAGCCTAAACCATGTGAAATTCAGATGACCCACTTCTAAATAAGACATATTAAATATGAATCAAAGGAAAATCAAGACAAGCTTGTAACCACATGAAAATTAAAATACAACATAGCAAATTTTTGTGATGTCAAGCAGTAAGCAATAATTTTATAACATTCAATGTTTGTATTAGAAAAGATGTTTCAAAAACAGTTCAGTGTCTTTCTGGATAAAATGAAAATGAGTAAAGGAACAGTAAGACCCAATATAAATAGAAGGAAAAGTTTTTTAAAGGTCATGTATTAGTAAAGTAGAAAAAATCATAAAAAGCAATAAGACCACTTTAGGCATTATTATTTATTTTTATTTAATTTTAACTGATAAAATATTTTTTAAAATTTTTAATTATATGTTATTTTTTTGGTACTGAAGTATAAACTCATGACATTGCGCTTGCCAGGTAGGCACTTTTGTCGTTGATTTAAATCCCCTACCCCTGACTGGTAAAAATCTTAAAAATGTATATATTAGCTGAATGCCAGGTAATGTGTCTAAAAATGTGTGTAATTCATAATGTTTAAATCAAATTAAATATATTTATGACTTTAAATATGTATCATTTTTATTATGCAATTTTTCAAAATCTTTACTTCTAGCTTTTCAAAATGTTGGTACATTATTATTATTAGTCCTGCTATATGCAATAGTTGAGCAAATTTTTTTTCTTAGTATGTGGCTATAGTACATAATGTTCACACTCCTTGTGTGGAATTGGTACATATATATATAAAACACATCTTACTTTTTTTCCATTCTCTTTCCTTCTGCTTCCAAACCATCTTATGTCCTTTTCTCACCGAGAAAGATCTATCTCCATAATTCCCATTAACTTTTCTTTTACTCTTTATTTATAATTTTGGTTTCTCTTAAGGAAACCATACACCAACTTAGTATCCTCTGGTGCACTGAAGTCAGGCACCGACTTTGCTGCTATAGTTATGAAAATTCTAGATGGCTTCTTCTTCCAATAGATGTTTTATCTATATTGAAAATCTGCTGTTTAGTCATTTCCAACAGGTATCTTGTTGATATCTTCTGAGTAACTTGCTATAGCTTTCACATCTGCATGGGGTGTTTCACCTTGCAATTTTCTGTTAGGCAGATGGCATATTTCCTTAAATCTCATAAACTGACCTCTGCTAGTGGTATACTTTTCCTCCACAACTATCTTATCCTCTTGGCCTCTGTAGAATTAAAGCAAGGTAGGGCCTTGCTGTGCCCTAAGTTTTGTCTTAAGGATATGTTATGACTTATTTAAGCTACTATCTAAAACTTCTGAAACTTTCTCCATATCAGCAATAATACTATTTTCTTTCTCCTCATTCATGTATTTACTGGAGCAGAATTTTTAATTTTCTGCAAGAATTTCCCTTTTCATTCACAATGTGTCTATTTGATGCAAGAGATCTGGCTGTTTTCCTTAGCACTCAATGTGACTTTCTTACTAGGCTTTAAAATTTCTGCTTTTTTTTTAAAGTAAGACAAGCTTCCTTCTTCATTTCATTTAAACATTTAGAAGTCACTGTAGGATTATTAATTGATTAACTGGTTTAGTTTCAGTATTGTTGTATCTCAGCAAATAAAGTGTCCTGAGGTGAGGGATAGTTGAATGCTTTACTAGTGAAGCCCTTAGAGCACATACAGTATTTATCAGTACAGCTTGCATTGCCCACAAAGATTAAAATAATAACAACAAAGATCACTAATCACCAATCACAGTAATGGACACAATACTTTAAACACATGAAATACTGTGAGAACTTTATAACATGGCACAGAGAAATGTAGTAATCATGTGCTGTTGCAAAAATGGTGCCAATACACTTGCCTGACTCAAGGTTGTCACAAAATTTTTCCTTTTAAAAATATGATATCTGCACAATTTAACTGAAATACAATAAAAAGTAGGTTTATAGCTAAAAGTAGGTTAATTTTTGTCATGTTCGTTACATTCTTTTATTAGTCACTTCTCATGCTTGGGTTTCTCAGGCTTTGTTTTCTTTGTTCTCATTTGTGGTTTATTTCTTGCTAACTTTGAAGAATTCTCATTTAAGCAAATATTCAGTATTTATCATTCTTTTTTTTCCTTATCTTTTAACTTAAATTTCAAAGGTCATTACACATTGCTCCACATGTTTTGTTACTGTTTTAAAAATTTCTTATGTTTTCACATTTTTAAAACTTTTATAATTACTTATTGCAGAACATAGTGATTACATTCACTGCAGAGGATCAGCAGATGTACAAAACACATTTCAGTTACCTAATATATATTTTCTTCTCTGTTTCAATCTTTGATAATTTCTGTTGCCAGATCTCCATTTTCATAGTGCTTTTCTCAACTGTGTCTTTTTAGTTTATCATGAAAATAAAAATATGCTAAGTTTTTGTTTTCATTTGTCTAGTTCATTCAATCTTATGAGTAATGTAACTCATTTTTGTGAAAAATTTGTATTTGATTCAAAAGATAAAATAATATGGACAGGTAAAAATGATGACTGTTTACTTTGCCTATTAATTGACTGGGGAAAAGATATTAGCAGTAATTAATGCACTTTGATAAATGTTACAAAACCAAATGCATATAAGTTTTAAACATAGACAGAAAGTATTCTTAATTTCAGTGGATTATTCACTGTGGAAAACTGAACAAATTACCATTTGCATTATGGGTTACTCTGCCAGTGATCATATTTTTAAATTGTGAAAACTACACAATATTAGCAACAGCACACAACTTCATTAGAGAATAAGTTTTAATTGAAATTTAATTTGTAATTTCTAAATTTTTAATTATATATCCATATAAAAACATATGTATGAATTATCTGTATTTTTTTCTGAGTGTGTGATATGGTTAGTCAAGGTCAATCAGTGTCATGAAGTCATTGATGCAAAAATATAAGTTGCAGATATGTAAAAGAAAGTTTCATCTGAAATACAATCATATGTAGAACTCCATTGTTTATTTTGATTTCAATAATTTAGAAATTATGCCCTAAAAGCTTTCATTTCAAGAAAGGGAAACTGAAAAATGATTGTCTTTCCAGTCTGGAAATGAAAAATCCTTCCTCTACATTGTAAGGTTACACGTGATAAGGTTTAATTCCACCACAAGAACAACTTCATGCTATTTAAAAAAGAAGAATGAATTCTCACTGAAATATTGGGTTTCTTTTTGCATATTCAAATAGTTACTCTCCAAGTACAAGGAAGTTTCCTTTTTCTTTGCACTGTTAAAGGCACTATAACAGGTTATGAGGGCAAAAATAAAGCAAGATATTGAGCTAAAAGAAAAAACAATCTTTATGGGGCAGAGCTGAGGTGCCTTAGAAAAATTGAATAGAAAGACATCTCAAAGAAGATGGCATTTACTGTTATTTAAGAAAAGACTGAAATGATGATCAAAACCAACTTGCTGAGGAAGATTTTTCCAGGTACTGGCACCAAAATATATAAGGTGTCTCAACATGGTTGTGTTTAATCCTTTTAATTGACAACAGAAAGTATAATTTGGCTTAAATGTAGAAAATGAATAGGCAGCCACATAGTAAGTACAGAAGTTGTTAAGGAACAAATTATGTAGACACCAATAGAGTGCTTTAAAAACTTTCATTATCACTCTTAATGCTTGCAGATATTTCTGGACATTTTTGAAAATTAATTTACTTTTATAATTCAATTTAGAATAAGCATCTCAGTAGGTTTTCCTGGATGATTTTGAACTACTGACATCAAGTGATCCTCCTGTCTTAGACTAGCGGAATTTATTGTTAATTTATACATAATTTTACACATTAATATGGTACCTTGTTATACTTCTATACATGTTTACACTGTGTAATATTCCAATTGGTATTATATTATCTATTATCTCAGTCATTACTACATGTTTTGGATCACAGAAATGAAATGCTCAGAACTAGAATTTGATCAGCACCATTCTGGCAAACTCCTACTTAAAGCTAGAAATTTTGTATGAATTGAGGAATACAAAGCATATGCATAGCTAGGATCCTGTCTGCAGGTAGTTGGATTTATTGGTCTTTGAATTTCCCTCAAATAGCTTTCAGAATCTATGAGTAATATCTGAAAATACTGAGACATTCACTGACATCCTGCCAGTGTATTTGGTTTCCTAGATAAGGTGTAGGAGTCATGATCTTTCAGGTAACAAGTATGTTTTAGGCTGCATAACAGCAATTATTTTCATCTACCATTGCTTTTACTATAGTGAAACTTCCAGTACTATTGCTGTTGTAGAAGTGTATCATATAAATTCAGAGGTCACAGATAAAAATATTTGTTCAAGTCAAGCTATAATTTTAATGGACATTATTATTGACTATCAAATGAGATGAATAAGATATATTCTAATGGTTTACCATTGTACTTCTGGTTTGTAATCTAGTGGATTGGTTAAAAAAATAATGGCATTTATAATAGAATGCACATTTTCCCCCATTCTGATGCTTCTAATTAAATGTTAGGAAAAATATATTTCCCTTCTCTGTTTTTTTGCTTTAAAAATATTTACAAATGACTAGAATTATTCACAAAAATCTCAGCAACAAAAATATAAATATGAGACATCCTGTATTAGTGTCCTTTTGCTGCTCTTTCTTTAGAGACTTGCATCACTTTAAGAACTTAGAATCCTCTG
Organism: Hydrochoerus hydrochaeris; assembly: GCA_004027455.1. NCBI lineage: Eukaryota > Metazoa > Chordata > Mammalia > Rodentia > Hydrochaeridae > Hydrochoerus > Hydrochoerus hydrochaeris. The sequence goes on from PVLA01011171.1 coordinate 25,350, forward strand.
CAAAGTACAGATATAATTTAAATTACATTTCTGCTTGTGCTTGTGTTTTAATAATCATGAGACAAAATGAAAAGAGAAGAAGAATCTTGAAGATAATAAAGGATATGTTCCCTGAAGCTATAGAATAGCTAATATAGTGGGTTGGGTGCATGATATTCATCACTTTCTTCCATTTGTAATTTTACATCTAGCAGAATATTTACACAACTTCAAATGATAGCAAACATGAGGTTTAAGAAAAATAATATACCCTCTTGGTAAGCGCCTTCCTCTGGCATGAGCCAGGAGGAGAACCGGGGAGCAGCCTCCGAGATCTGGCCACGGTCGTGGTGGAACCCAAGAGGCTGCACAAAGAAACAATTCACCTGCCCTCTTGGTCAGCACCTTCCTCCAGTGTGAGCCAGGAGCAGACCCAGTAGTGTCTCCTGTGAGCTTACCGGTGCACAGGCTTGGAATCAAACATCGCTCCGCACCCCGTTAGCAACTGGGGACAGAGGTCTGAGCATCTCTTGGTAGGATGACTGTATGCAATATAGCAAATATGGAGTGCCTCCTCTATCTTCTTTTTGAAAGCAAATTTTGCAGGGCTGGGGATTTAGCTCAGTGGCATAAGTGTCTACCTGGTGAGTACAAGGTCATGAGTTTGATCCCTGGTACCACACACACACACAAAAAAAGCAAATGTTGTTTTCAGTTTTGTTTCATTATGATTAATTACTTTATTCAATATTCTCTTTTGATTGATTTTATAATGTTCTGTCTTTGGTTTGATTTTTCTGTATCTAATTGACTAGAAAACTATTGTGAAGATCATGAGATATACTATGGTACCTATTACTGTTATCCCGGTAACCTGCTGTGAAGTTCTGTACCAAATTCACTGCACTGTCTCAATTGGATTTGTTCTGTCTTGTTCTGTTGCATTTCTACTACCTTCAAAATAAAACATAAAATAAAATAAGAAAAATAATATAATAAAGGTAGCTTTACTTTTTTCCTTATTCTCACATATCATCGATACCTTACACTATAATTTAACTCTTAGCAATGTTTTTAGAAAAATATATTTGTTTTCTAATGGCTAAACAAAAAGTAAGGTAAACATATCATGGATTTCTGAAACTGTTGTTCTAAAAGATGGACAGTTGTCTCCAAACCAGCAACAACATCTATTCAAATTTAGTACAGGTTAACTTTAAAGTCTCTTAAGACTCATTTCATTGTGTCTCCAGTACCCATGTGTCAGGACACTTCTCTTCACCTTCTTTATTTCCTCTATGTCACTCAGGATCACACTTGCATGACAGTTCGTGACTGATCCAATCTTTACAATCTTTTTCATATTTTCTCTCATAGGTATCTTTATCATTATAAAAATTCCTTGCATGTTAAATTCTGCTTTAATATCTGCATAAATGATAGCTAGTTCAAAGCAATAGGTTAACATTTCAATGTAATTTCACACAAATAACTCTGTGAACAAAAGCAAAATAAAGATTATCATCATCAAACAAAGCAAAAACAGGAGACCACATGTCATTCTGGATTACATGTGATACAGAAGTGGCAGGTCATTGTTGAAAAGAAAATCTATATTTTCTTCAGCCGTTGATTCTTACCTGGCATAATATAATGCAAAAAGGATTACATTAGATGCACAGTCTAACATTGAATTAAAAATGGATCAATAAATTCACTCTCCCTATTTCCTTCACATTATAAGAACTAATCCATAGAAACCAGATCTATGAAATAGAGTAATAATTATACAAAAAAGAAAATAAAAAATTTTTTTTGTATAACATTAAATCAATACTTGTCCTGTGAATTTCTTGCTATTTCCAGTAATTTGAATCACCTTAATTTAGTAATGGGATGATTCTCTCGGTTCATTCTCTGCTATTAGAACACAATACTACAGAGTAGGAAATGCATAAAAAAAGTAAGTTTGTTTCTCAATGTTTTGGAGCCTGGGAAATTCAAAATATTATATGTGGTAAGGGTTTTCTTGCTGCATCAAAATATGATGAAAAGTACTAGACAAGACAGAGTATGTGAAAGATAGTAGGAGAGGGCACAAGTCAGTGGGCCCAAACTTCTACAAACCCTCTCTCATTATAACTCATCCACTCCTCTGTCAACTACATGAATCCATTCATGAAGACAGTGCTCCCCCTCTTACTGTTCACCTTTTCATATTATTACAATTAAATTTCAATATGATCTATGGAAGAGACATTCAAACCATGGCAGTGACTTATCATTAACAATAAGCCTTGTGATTGTCTTCATTAGGACCTGGTGAGTCCATCACTGCTGGTATTATAATATATAGAACAGCACTGAGGCTCATAGTGCACTAAGGTCTAATAGGATTTAGAAGAATTAGCAAGAATCTACATGACAGAAAAGGAAAAAAATATCATAGAAGTACTGTATGTATGTGTACACATATCTTGCATATGCCAAATATACTTCTTTTGACACTCTTTTTTAAATGGAAAATGTACTCATTTAAATGCATATTGAAAAATATTCTTTCATTTAATCATCTCTGAGAGGGAAAATGCTCAAAGAGATTAGATGTGACTTAATTAGATCACCAGTTTAATTAAACAGTATAGTGATGATGACATTACCTTCATAGTATTTTTGTTATTATTGTGTTAATCTATGAATCCTGTTTTGAATTAAAGGAAACACATTTCAAGGCATCATGCAATGGCAGTCACTATAATTAGTTGTTGGAGAACACTATGAAGCAGCTCTGACCAGGAATTAAAATTAACTAATTGGCTCTACATTTATCCGTGAGTCTGTCCTAGGCCTAGGCCCCTTGCCTGGCAGTGGGAAATCATTCATAGTAAGTGAACCTCTATGAGTCACTGTTCCTGGATGAGTCCTGTAGTGGCCTGTGATACCAGAGACACCTTGAAAGCATGAAAAGGGCACAGCTGTGGACACTTGTCTCAAACATTAATTAAGTAGATAGAGACTGCAGCTTCAGGAATCACTCCTACCATGTCTTCATGAAGATAAGACGGTTCTCCCAAATCGACCTGATTTACTTTGAAGTGACTCCCAAGGTCCAGCTCATTGCCCATGCTACTCTCAGTTTCCCTGCTCTTTGTTTGGATCTAATAAAAATGAGAAGTCCAAAGGAGTCTTTGTTTTAACCCTCAGAGCCTGGAACTCAGCTAAAGGGTTTTGACCCTTCTGGAACCCTAAAATCATACCACTTGTCTCATTTGCTTAAGCTTTCACTGTATGGTCATTTGAGAGATTGGAGACCTAGGTCAGCAGATCTCCAATAATTAGTATTAATATGATTGGGAACATTCCTTATTCTCTACCTTATGCTGTAAAATATCACTCTTGTTTATAGTTCATCATGCCCATCTATGTAGTTGTTTTGGATGAAAATACTGTTTTTCACAATTACTTTTTTCAACTAAAAATAGTATGGGTGAAGTTTCTTCTGATATATGTGTGTATTGAATTTTATCCTTATAATAATATAAAATATTTTATTACTGTTAATGACAAATGTATTGCTTTGTTATTCTTCACAATGTCAAAGATACCTCACCCAGAGTAAATAAAGGATAAGGACAATTATCTAGATCATATAGCCATTTCTAGGAAAAGACACAGATTTGAATTAGTTTTTTACATGTTGGTATTGAGAAAAGCACATGTATCTCCTAGAAGATGTTACAATATGATTCAGTAAAACTGAATGTTTCTACTTTTTAAAATATTCCTATTAGTACATGCTTGCTCAACATAATGATTACATTCATTGCGGAGAATTGTACTATACATAGAACATCTAGTTCTTTTTACTTTCTCTTCTCTCCTTCCATTACTGGATTTTTTTTCCCACTTGCAAAAGATCTTTCTCCCTGTTTTCTATTTTCCAGTTTTTATTTTGCTCTTTAAATTATTTATACTTTGATTTTTCCTGTAATAAAAATTACATGATATTTAAGCTTGTGTGTCTGATTATTTCACTTAACATGGCCCCAGGAAGTATATAACTTCTTTTTTTGCTTAAATAAAAAGTTTTAATATATCCTCTGGTAAATATTACTTGAGTCATAAGATTGAAGAATGCTGACTGTGTCAGTGAATTTTCTTAGAAGCAATTTAGCAAATAGAAGAAACTGAACATTTTGTATTTATGCCCAATGAATGTTGTTGACTAAGAAAAATGTTTGGTGGGAAAGTGTGTACAACTCTTGAAGTTTGCATTAGTTTTACTATTTAGTTTCCATTTTGGCCATTTTGGTCATCCTTCAAGGTATAATTAAATTTCTCTGAGGCAGAAATTGCATGAGTTGTTTGATTATTAGCTTTCATGTACTTTGTAACCACCTCAACAAGCATCTCATGTACAAGCTAAGAATACTGTGAGGGTTACTGACATGATGGGGGAGATGTTTTTTTCAGGATTATACCAAGTGCAGCTTGTAAGAATCTGTAAGACCCAGGATTGCATCAAGAGACAAGAGTAGAAGATGAGGTGGAGAAAGTGAAGAGAAAGAACATAAAAATGGGGAAAGAGAGAGAAATTGGTCCACATACTCACCATTGTTAACAGAGACATCCTGCACCAATCTGTGTCTACATTGTTTAACAGCAAGAGTAAAATTCTGCCCTTGAAGTGGGTACTGAGGTGCTCTGTTGATGTCTTCTCTTCCCCATTGAGTATTTCCTTGTTTCTGAGTTCTGTGGACAGTTTATCCCATACTAGAATTATGTTAGATCTGCTTTCTTCTGATTAACAAGAGGGAAGTGGTTATAGTTTTACTCTTGAATGAGTAATCCCGGGAATATTTTTTCTGTGAGGATCACTACTACTTGGTGCTTCAGTGTATTTCACATTTTCTCCAATCTTTTTAACATGGAAATGTGTGTTCCAAATTCAAATATTTTAAAATAAGTTTGTATTTTATCTTCAATTTTATAGTGGTCTTTTAAAATATCTGTAAATTCACATATTTTAAAATAAGTTTCTTAATATAATATGTTAGCTCTGGCCCCAATATTTTATTCCATCAGATTTCTAAAAAATCAATGATTTAATATGATAGAATGCTCCAGAAAAGAGGAAATGGAAATCTGGTCACTAATAATGTTAGCTAATTGCACTCCTATGGGCTGATTATTACCCTCTGATCTGCAATATTTTGGAGGTATACTGTTCTATGGTTTCTTTGAGTTTTTAAATGCTATAATTATTAAATGTTACTTCTTGATTCCATTCTTCCAGAATTTGAGTCTTTACTATGTGAAAGTATAAACAGCAACCAGAAGCATTTTATTCTGAATATAGTGTTGAGTAGAAAATATTTAAGTACTTTTTTACCAAATGGTTGCAAGATGACAAACAAGTCAATTAAAATTCCTATCCTCATTTGCAAAATATGCATACTGTCATTTTTGGACCATCCTTGCTATAACTAAAATACGAAACTTTATGAAAAGATTTTCTATAAATACCAAAGCTACAGGAGTTGGAAATCATTGGTAACTAAATTTTAATATATCTTATATCTCAAATTTGTGTTCAACTTTCTGGTATCTGTAAATTATACTAACTATGAAAAATTATAAAGCACATCAAAAAGCACATGTACTCCCCAAGGCTTACATTTTATCTTTCTTTGAATGCAGAATGTATTGTGTCTGTGTGACTTTGATTTGTTTTGTGATGGAATCTTTTTGTAAACTATGCTTTTTTATATCTGACCTAAGAACTACAATTTCTTATGTAAGGCTTACTCTTGCTCATCTCCATATTTCTCTCGTTACTGTTTTATGTCTAGCTTCCTTTTGCTTGGTTTAATTTTGCAATTCACACATTTAGAAATTGTATTCCATTTTCAATAAAACACCTACCTTTTCCTTGATGTCATTAATAGCTATCCCAGTTAATGGTGATATTTGCCTCTTTGGATTCTAACAGGTCTCATGGAATAAATTCTTCTGTAATCTGTCAACATACTTTCGGTTACATCAGCTAGATGTTTTGAACATATCTAACACCCACCTGCTAAGCAAGAAGAAAGGGAAGATGTGAAATGATAGAAGTCTACATAATTGAGATGATGATGATGGGAAATGCAATTAGGTTTCTGGAAAAATGGGAGTAATTAATATAAAATTTCCAAACTGATAAAGTTTTGACTACTAAACTAAACATTTTCATCCTATGTTACTATCTTACTCTTCAAGTATGTATACTCTAATAAAACTATTCATTGTTTTTGCTGAATATGCAATAGTTTCCCTTTTGCCAGTATTAGAACTCTTATTTTTCCTCAAAAGTCCTCTGTTTTTATCTTTAGTTCACAGAGTTCTTTTCGACCTGACCTGAATATCCAGAGATGAGAATATAATTCAGTACTTGTAAATCATTTCAACTCTTGTCCTCAGAGGGTAGTTCACCTGTCTATGTGACTACTGGTCAATTATGTACCAATGACAGTCCTCAATTCAAGTATATCAGTTGAAACAAAAAGAAAGAAATGTTTTATTTCTCTCATTGAAATATTTTGAACATATAAGAGTGTGAAAATTTATATTGAAATAGATTTCCTGCAAAAATTTGAACACAAAAAAAGATGTATTCTTGGGAATAGCCATTTTTTTCTGGAGTTAGATAGAATCTCAGCATTGGTTTAATATGCAACACTTAAATGATCAGTGGTGTTGAACATTTTTTATATGTTAATTTGCATTTGCACTTCTGAGAAGTGTCTACTCATCTAGATTTCTATTTTTGGATTGGGTCTTTGAATTTGGAGGATCTAATGTTTTTCAGTTCCTTATAAGTACTAGATATTTGTCCTTTGTCTGAAGAACAGCTAGTATGAATTTTTCTCATTCCGTTGTGCAATAACACTGTGTTTCACTGTGTTGTCTTTTTAATCTGTTGGTTGTTTCTTTTGTTGTGCAATAACTTTTAATAAGATGAAAACCCAGTTGTTTATTCTTTGTCATAGTTCCTGCAAGATTTCCTACACCTATGACTTCCAGAGTTCTGCCTATTCTATCTTCCAGGAGATTTATTGTTTCTGGGTTAATATTCATGTCTTTGATCCATTTTGATATGTTGGCAGAGCTATGAGAAAAAAAAAACACTTCTCCATTATTGGCGGGAGTGTATGCTGGTGCAACCACATGGAAACCAATGTGAAGATTCCTCAAAAAAACTAGGATTAGAAGTCTTAAGCTATTCTCCTTTTGAGTATCTTCACAGAAGAATTAAAAGCATCATTTCTAGTGATATATGTGCACTCATGTTTATAGCAGTTAAGTTTGTAATAGCTAAAGCTTTGAAGTGACACAAGTGCCCATCAATGAATGAGTGGATAAAAAATATGTAGTGACTTTTATATAATGGAGTATTACTCAGCCACAAAGAAAGATAAAATTGTTATCTCTGTGTGAGAATCTGAAAATGTAAATAAAAACAAAAATGTGCAATGGATATTGTGAAACAGAAAGAAATTGTTCAAAAGAAAAAATGAAATGAAATAGAGGAGAGAGGGAAAGGGGAAAAAGAAGGGAAAGAAAAACATGAGAAAAGAAAGAAAATGAAGATAAAGCTTTGAGAACAGGGAGGGGAAGGGAGCATGAAATGAGGGATGTTAATCAGGAAAAACAAGAGGAATCAAGATATACACAGATTCCCTATGATGAACATAGCCATTATGTATGCCTAAATTGTACCAATAAACTTAAATTTAAAAACAAAGAATAAATTCAAATCAGATGAAAAATCTGTATCCCTGATATCATCTTATAAATGCATGAAACCAGCTGTGAATTTTCATGGAATCTGACAATTATTTTAATTAAAAAATGATTTTATCTTGACATGACTTGAACTTTTGTCATTTGCAGCTGATCACTTTTCCCAAAATATATAATTCATACATATTTATTTGAAATAGTTCGCAAGACATTTTTTCTTTCCATAAGAGGCACAGAGATGTGTTTTTTTACAAAACAAATGTGATTTTAAAAATAATATCAATGTACTACTCTAAAAATACTGGCAATGTAATTTAATTCTGAAAGATTTATATAAATACTTCCCTTAATAAAGTTTAAAAAGTAGTATTCATTAGGCTTTCCTTTGTCTTTCAATCTTCTTTTTTTTCTGGGATTTGTTATTATCTTGCTTATTCCCAACAGGGAGTTAGAAAACATTTATCTGATGATCCATATCTTAAAACTCAGCTCTGTGAAACTCTTCAGGAGACATGGAGCTTTTTCCTTTATTTGGAGTCAATTTGTAAGTTATCCTAAAATATCTAGCTCACTTGAACTCTCCAAAAGAAGATAGCTAGCTAGCTAGATAGATAGATGATACATAAGTAGATAGATAGATATAGGTAAGGTATAGATGAGATATATAGATAGATATTATTATAGATAGATATTGATATTAATACATTAAATAATTTTAAAAGCATATAAAGAAGCCCAAAACCTGTGAGATTATAATACAGAATTTCTTATACCATTGGTTCTGCAGTAGATCTTTTGTGCATGGGAAAAGTCTAAGATCATAACAGGCAGGAATAAAAGTGAAACAACTGCACCAGGAATGCAAATGAGAGAACAATACTTTGTTGTTGTAAGATCTGATGGCAGTTTAGAATGAATTGTGCTTGTATGTTCTACTGTGTTTCACTGCGTTTTCTACTGAGTACCAATTATGCCTGGCTATGTTCACAAGTTCAGGACATATGCAATTTGTAGGCCCCATAAAGATAAGGGATATATATATATATAGATATATATATATATATATATATAATTTACTGATTTCCCCAAAATAGATGCAAGATATGCAACTGAGAACATGTAAAATCATTATAAATCTTTTTCTTTGTGAACTATATAATAGTTCTTTTTCTGTACTTCTGCCTTGGTGCGCTTGATTTTTAGTAACCTGTCATTCCCTGTGACAAAGACACAAGACAATATCTGCTACATTCTTTGAGTCAGTAAAAAAACAGTCATTTAAAAACAGGAAATGAAAAAAATAATGAGCAACGATGATTGTATTTTTTTCTTCATTATCTTCTGTTTTAAATTTTATTTCCCTTTGGTTTCAGCTATATTGCTTGCAGTATGAAGTAATACCATTCTAACTCATCAAATCATAGGGGCTACACCTGACAGCAAAAACAGAGGATCAACAGTTGCGGGTTTTATCTAAATGTCCACCAAAAGCAGCATGGGTCCATAAGGCAGGGATTTAGAATGAGATTGAAATGGGGAGAACTTAGAGTTGATAATGTTAGAAGGGGTGGTCTTGTTGAAAAACAATAGGGTCACTGTGGGCTTTCCTTCCCCATTCCTCAGCCATCTGCTTCCTCACAACCATGAGATGAGCGGCTTCTCCTCTGCTTACCTTTCTGCCTTGCTGTGTCTTCGCTGAGGTCCCTGAGCATGGATTGAAACATCAGCCAGGATAACCTCCTTTAGCTGTGGATATGAATATTTTATTCTAGCAATGAGGAGACTAAGGCACACACACCACATAGACAGTTCTCTGACCAATAACAGCAAACTTGTTTTATCTTGGACCTGCTCAACCAAAGAAGCAGAGGTGGTTTGACTCTATTTCTGAATAACATTTTGAATCCTTCAAGGATTTGGCATATATTATTGTTCTGAAAGCTTATATAGGATGAATTTAAGTACTGTACAAATTTTTTATGCAGTCTTTTCATAGGCTGGCTTGGAAAATATTATATGAACTTTTATTCTATTGTCCATTGTACTCCTAAATATTTAAGAAATAAAGCAATCTTAGGTGAACAATGGCAAAGATGAAAGAGATACCTTCTTAATGATCAGTTTTTCAGTGTTTCCCTGTTTATTAGTTTTTCATTTCATTCAGTTTGGTAGTTCTATGATAATAAAGACATGTAGCAACAAACTGGAATTACTAAAAAAAAAACAGTAGTAGTTCTCATCTATGTAAAGAATCCTATACAACAGAACTTTCTGCCTTGTCCTGAGAATTATCCCTGAAAACATTTTATCCAGAATAAGAAGTTGCACTCTTCATTTGCAGATGTTCTAACTTCCTTTCTTTCCCCAGGTGGCCCCATTTCACTAACCACTCAAATTCAAGAAGAGCTTATTTATGTGGACTTTCTAAATACTCCAGCTGTTATAAAATTTTATCTTGACTACATTACTGGAACACTCATCCTTTATGAATAATCTTTTTATTTAGATCTTTTCATTTTGCATTGCAGTGACTACGATAGTTTATCTAAAACTTTATTGGGAATTAGAATAATGCAAGTAAAACTACAAGCAACTAAAACAATGATAGAATCATGTTAATTTTGGAAGCCTTAAATAAGACAAACCAATATGAATCTCTTTTACCCAAGTGATACATGAAATATAGGTAATTGGAAAAATTTCCTTGAAAAAAAATAGAAAAGCTTTAAAATAGTATGTTTATTTTATATAATTACAGAAGAAAATGGGTTCAAGTTATACAGAGAAGGAAATTTTCATTTAAATAACATTCCCTAAAAACTTCAGTAGGAATATTAACTATAAAGTTTCTTGATGGTAAAAGTCTTCTTGTTAGACTAGGGGGTCAATCTTTAAAGAATAATGTCACATTTATTATACAGAATAGATGGTTTTCTTCAATGACACAAGTACAAATTTCTAAAACCTACTGATTGCTTACCATGCACAAAAATATACTCTAAACATTTTTCATACTTCATGCCTTTTGCTACACAAGCCCTGGCAAAGAAAGAATAGATCTTAGACAGAAGGTGATGCTGAAGAGTAAGTCTTGAGCCATCTCTGTGCAGACTCAGAAGCTGAGATAGCCCTTCATTTATTTTGATTTGGGGCAATAGGGCTGCTTTTATATCACCAATGTTAATGAATTTTTAGAAAAGTGCTATTAAAAGAATTGGGGATAATGTTTTGAGAGGTAGCTTCCTTTAGCTTGTAACCATTATACTCCACTATGCTTATGAGGTGACTAGATTCCCTAGCACAGTGATGCAGAAAGTTGATCAAGAATCATAAAATAATTATATTTTAAAAAATAATTATATATGATTACATGACAATAAAGCTTCCAAAGAATTTCTGATTATACTCTCTAGTAAACATGCTAAATTCTGGAATCTGTGACAAAATAGACACCCTAATCCTATGATCATCTTTAATAATGTGCTTCATTAGGTCAACCAAGTCATTTCAGTTTACTTGAAGCGTTCCTAGGCTTTGCTTTGAGGGTTTCGCATCCCTGAAACCCTTTAGTTCTGAGTTAGTTGGAGTGGTTCCTTACTTTGAGACACACTTTAATTTTTACTGCTGATGCCCTCTGCATCGTGGGGGTGGATGTTTAATGTGCTTATTTGGATTCAAGAATAAAAATGGCTGGAGTGATGCTTTGAGAACTCTCCGTTTGGCCCTTTTTCTGAAGAGGGATGCGTGAAGGAGGAAAATTTTGAGATTGCCTAGTCGTGCCCTAAAAGTATTGTGTTTTTCTTGCATGAGTGTTTACTGTAGCTGCTGTGAGTGTATTTCTGAAACTTTCAGAAATGACTCCAGGCACTTTCCTGCTCCCTCAACTTTCTCATTCTTCAATATTCTCTGTTTTAAAACAAGTTTATCCTCCCCCTGGACTGACTCCTTGTCTAATTACTAAGCACAAGCATTAGAGTTAAACTTTTAACTGTCATTAAAAGCTGGTAATAAATCTTCATCAAGATAGATCACAACATAGGTTTTATCAGGCCTCACTCTATCTTAATACATCATTTTCAAAATAGAGCCTTTTCTAACCTGTCAAAAATGATCTAATGATTTTAATACTTTATTATGGAAAAAAGAAAATCTAAGGCAACACTCTTGTCAACAAAATATGAAATCTGGTTAATGACTGTTGAAAAGAGTATTTCAAGCAGATATCAATAAAAACAGAAAAACATGAAAGGTAACTAATGAGAAAATCAAGCCCTTTACACTTTGATAAATGTTATCGGAATTTGTCAAAATTTGTAATGTGTTACCAAATTGAAGAAAGCACAAAACATGAAGAAAAACTAATTAGGAAAAAGAAACAGGACCACAAAGCCAACTTGGAAAAGACTGATGAGATAATTACAGTGACTACTCAAAGAATACCAAAGATATAAGGTTTACAATACACATTTTACCAGAGATTTAGGTACCAGAAGTGAGTATTCTAGATAAATGTGTTAGAAGAATATTCACTAATGTTAAAAGAGTTAAATAATATGTGCTTCATTCATCATTTCCGACTAATTATTACTTATCCTAGAGATCGTTACTCTTGATTGAAAATTCCTAAGGGTAAAGGAATTTTGTTATATGTACTTAGCACTATATTTCTTTGATCTCTCATTATATTTATAAACCAGTTGTGGTTGGTGGCATTTTTTTAACGTCAGATAACACACAAGAGCATTGGAAAGAAATAACACTTTTCTTTATACTTTTTAAGTTTCTCTTCACTGAAGGCTTCTGGAAAACCATAGCCTTGATTCCTATATTTTGTACCCAGGTCAGAGTAACCTATGTCTGTGTGTTTGTTAGAAATCAAGAGTTTTCTCGCCAATCAGCTCCACTGATTAGAGTATCACCTGCTTTCTTCCAGCTGCTGGTAGTAAACTGTAGAAAAAAGGAGAAGCATATGAAGAAGAAAATAAGATGTGATAATTCAGAATAATCTCAGTCTGTATAGTTGAAAAGCACGCTGAAATTAATTTATTGTCAGAATATAGCACTTTGGAAAGAAAGCCAACAGATGGCAGGAAAATAATTTTTAATCTTTCAGAAGAATTAAAAGGTCAGGTTATTCAGTCATTCAGAGGACACTGAGAAGACATGCAGGTGACAGGTCTTCTGAGAAATAAGAACAGGAACCAGAGATAGAAATGGGGCTAAACAGGACAGACAGGCATAAGAAACTTTTCTCTAATGGACTAAAACCGTATATGAAAGACCAACAATGTACTTGCATAATACTACACTTAATTGATTAAATTATAAATAAAAATTATAGTATTGTACATATTTTTGAGATGTCATGATTTCGTACATGTGTATGTTGTATAATGTCCAAGTGTCAATGAGCGTATCTATCTTCATAAACATGTATTTTTGTGGAGAAAACATTAAAATTCATTTTCTTCTAGCCATATGTACTATACAGTATGCTATATTTATATGTATTTATATTTACATGATTCTGTTATGCAGTATTATAACAAAACTCATGTTTATTAAATGCAAATCAGGACCTAGTGGTACATTTTTCATGATCTTTTCCATATTTTTACTCATTCACCAATCCATTAGCACTTAGAATTATTTTCTGTTTTGGCTCTTGTGAACAGGTTCACATGATCAAGGTGAATAATCTGTTGGACCATTATCAAAGTGAATAATGTTGGCAAATAATTGGCTGGTGGGTTCTGTTTATTATTTTATAGATAATCTTTGAAACTATGATCACCAATGATACTATTAATGCTTTTTAAATTTGTTATATTCTTTTCTTTTTTGACCTTACGGTAATATTGCCTCACTGGAATGCATTTGGTATAATTTTCTGCTATTAAATTTTTGGGCATATTTTAAGAATAATTAGTATTAGTTCTTATTCAAATGACTAGTAGAACGCAGCAGTGAAGCCATGTAGATTTTTCTTAGTTTGAAAAACTTTTACTATTGATTTCTATATGGTAATCATTGAGTATTAGTTTTTTTATTTCTCCATGAGTCAGCCTTTGTAAGTTTGGGTTTTCAAGGATTGTCTGCTTTTCCTAGTTTTCAAATTTATTGGTGACAGTTATAACACCTTTTTGTCATTTGTTCTGAATTTAAGGCTTATCTTTGTTGTTATTTTTAGTATTTTTGTGTATCCATTTGATTAACTTGCTTTGTGTTTCCTTAAACTTTCGTCTGCATTGTAGTCTTTCTTTCGCTTACTTTAGTTCTAATTTTTATTATGTTTTTCCTCCTGCTAATATGGGGTTTGTCTTTTATCTTGCTTTAGTTCCTTGAGACACAACAATAAGTTGTTTGTTTCAGTCTCATACCTTTATAATATAGGTGTTGATTGCTGTAAACTTCTTTCTTGGTGCTGCTTTTGATAAATCCTTTAGAGTCTGAGATGTTAAATTTATGTTTCATTCAAGAAAAACTCATTAATTTCTCCTTTGATCCATTGATTGTTCAGAAATAAGTTGCTTAATTTCCACATCACTGTATACTTTCCAAAGTAGTTTTCCTATTCACTTCAATTTTCATTTTGTTGTAGTCAAATCTGTAATTATATAATTTAAAAATTTTAAAATTTTGTGGAAACTTGTGTTATGGTCTACCTTAGTGATTTTCTATATTAGTAATAATCATAATAATCATTACCATTATTATTATTATTGGCTTGTCTATTATAGACTGTGTAGATTCTTTTCAATAGAATGCTCAATATTCTATTGAAAAATCTTTTGCTAATTTTGTGTAGAATGTTTTGCAAATGCTTATTAGTTCCAGCTTATGTATGATATAGTTTCTCTTTTGTTTCTTTGTTGATTTTTTTGCCTAGGCAATCTTTCAATTGTTAAAAAAAAGTGTTAAAATCTGCTACTACTATTGTAGAATATATTTTTCTCCTTAAGAGCTTTAATATTTGCTTTATATATTTGGATATTCTTATACTGAGTACATATTTATTTAGAATAAATTATTCTTCTCTTTATGAATTTGTTTATCAGTATATAATGACTTTCCTTGTTTCCTTTTATTGTTTTGAGTTGAAGTTTATTTCTTCTATTGTAAATAAGCCTAGTCCTGTTTACTTTTAGATTTTATTTGCATGTAATATCCTATTCTCTCTATTCATATTCACTCTATACCTATCCTTAGAGGTGCAATGAGTTATTGGCAATATAGAATTTGTTATTGCATTTTATTTGTTAAGTCACTGTTTTTTAATTGGAGAAATTAATCCATTTGCATTGAGACCACTCTATTGTAACTTTTGTGTTGTTTAAGCTATTTTCTCAAACATGGTGTGTTGATTCCTATTTTTGTATGTTTATTATACAGTTTTCTTTTTTATCATAACCCTTAAAACTTTTGATTATAGAAAGCTCTGTTGAAATAATAACAACCTAATATTCCTCATAAAAACAGGAAAAGAAACAAAAATATAGATTAAAAACACTATTAAAAATCTTTACATTTGCACTTTATTTCTTTCCACATTTTGAATTCTTGATGTTCCATTTTATAGCTTCTATTGCCTTTTAACATATAAATGCAATTATGATTATGATTACTTGTTTTTGATCTTCATCTATAGATATGAATACTCTATAAAACAAGAGCATTTAGAGTTGTCTTCATTGTTGCTTCTTCCACTGACATTTTTAGTTTTGCTATTTTAGTTTTAACTCATTATCATCCTCTTCAGCTTAAAAATCTTTATTATTTCTTGTATGACAAGTCAGTTTATGATACATCCTCTTAGTTTTTTTTGTCTAGGAATATCTTTTTCTCTTTCTCATATCTAAAGGATAGTTTTTCCAGGAGCAGTATTTAGGTTATTTTTTTCCCTTAGGGTTCTGTGAAAATATCATGCTCCTCTCTCCTGGCCTCTAAAATTTCTAATAAGAAATTTGCTGTCAGGTGACTTGAAACTTTCTTATATGATTTTTTTTTGTTGCTCTAGTGCTGCTTTGAGATTCCTCTGTCTAAGCTTAATAATAGTATTTTGTGGTGTAGATGTGATTGAATTGAATATGGCTCGTGATCTTTGGTCTCCCTATATCTGGATATTTGTATCTTTTTTATATATTTGGAAAATTTTGTGTTATTATCTTTTCAAATAAGATTTCTAACCCTTTGGCAATCTCATGTCCTCATGAAATTCAATAAGCTTAAATGTTTCCCATTTGTCTCAATGTTCCCATAAGCTTTTTTCGTTCTTGTTCAATCTTTTTTTTCCTATTTTCCTCCTCGAAGTATATTTTATAATAGACTGTCATACAGCTCATTATTTTCTTTTATTTGAACTTTTCTGATGCTCATCTTATCATATTTTTAATTTTTCATAGTGTAATTTCAATTGAAAAACTTCTGGAAATCATTTTCATCTTTTTTGCTAATTGTCTTTTGGCTCATTGGATCATTTCTTTGTTTTCTTGAAGCTCATTGAGCATCCTTAAATTATTTTGAATTACTCCTTTCAGAGTTTTTAGAGATCAATTGTTATGTTTGGCACCTTATTTTATCTTTTAGGTGAAATAATGATTCTCTAAAATTTCTTGGTGCATATAGATATATACCATCACCTGTGCTTGGAAAGTGTAATTGTTTACTGCAGTCTTCACACTGACATTATCCTCATATTCATGAAAATTCTAAAATGTCTGGTTATTTTTACTGAACTTGTGGCTTACAGTAAGATTTACCATTATTCTTTCTTGGTATATTATTGCTGTTTCAGCACTACAGGGTGCCATAAGCTGCAGTTCTTTCCAAATCTGCAGTTTTGGGGTTGGTCAGAATGAATTGCAGGAGTGACTAAAAATAACAGTGCACCCTACAAACCTCCACTTGTGGATGGAGTGGTCCCATACACCATGCCTACAGTTACCACCCTGTGGTGAACCACCATGAATTTCTACCCAGCTTGAGGCTTCAACCTGGAGGCACTTTTTAGGGTTTCACATTTCAATGGTGTTTCTCAAATGTATTTTAAAATTAGTTTGAAATAGGGATTTCTTTTTTTATTTTGTTTTCCTTCTCTTCATCTTCCCCTTTTTAAATTGGGAATCTCTACAGTAGTTCATCCATTACTGTGCTGATGTTTATTCTTTATTGTTTTTATTGTTTTATTTATTTTTCTGTAGAGGTAGAGCAGGTAACTTGTTTACTAGTTTTGTAGGTTTACAGATGAAGAGAAATTTTACTGCTGGATGAATTATACTCATATTTATGTATGTATAATTTAGTTGAATGTAGTGGCAAGATCTAGGACCTGTTGTGTTGGCACTGATGAAAGATTTTGAGTTTGAATTGATAGTTGAATAGGTAAAGAGTTTTGATGACCTTGGGATATGATTAATGCATTGGCATGTGGGATGGATATGAATCTTTTGGTACTAGAGCAGGAACTGTGATAATAGAATAATATTCCCCTCAAGACATTTTTGAATCTTAATCCTCAAAACCTTTGAATGTGCTATGTAACACAGCAAGTGAGGATTAACTTTGCAGATAAATTTTAATCTTTCATATATATTGAGATGTGGATAGTACCTTAGGTTATTTTCCTGAGATCAGTCAAAAGTCCACAGATGTGAAAGAGAAAAGCAGGAGTTGCACAGAAATGAAATGAAAGACTACCACTCACTGCTGCTTTTCAAAATTGAATGAAGCTATAGGACTGGGAATATGGGAAATTTCTAGCAATTAGGAAGTGAGGGAATGGGTTCTTCCTATAGGGTTCAGGAGAAATACAAATTTATCTAAGTTTAATTTGTTTTTAGTGATACTCATGTTGGACTTCCCAACTGCTGAAACAATATAAATTTGTATTGTTTTTCATCATTAGATTCCTGAAAATTTGTTACAATACTGATTTTAAAAACACTATTACATGCCATTATGGTAATGAGGTTTTATTTTTGCAATACTTTTATTTCAAATGTTTTGTTAAAGGAAGTTTTCTTACTCTTATTTTTAGGATTTCAAAAGTCCTCTTCTAAGGTGTCTCTTTTCTTTCTGTTTGAAAACTACTTTTGGCCTGGCACGAAAATCCAAGTAGGCGTATTTACTCGTACTACTGTAAAATGTCATTCTATAATATTTTCACTCGTAGAGATTTTACAGATAATTTAGTTGTGTTCCTTACTGTTGTGTCAAGAAGTCTACTCTAACTCTTATTTCATTCTCTGGTGGCATTTTTATTCTTATATCTCTGTAGTTTGAAAATCATGTACTTAAATAGATGCATAGCTGTATTTTGTATTTTCTACTTGTTATTTACTAAATTTATGGAATTTGTAGTTTGATACCTAATGTATTGAAATATTTAGTTTTCTTCCACAAGTTTAATTTTCACAATTTTAGATTGTTTGCATCCCTTTTGAATGCTCCATTTATTTTTAATGGGTGCTTTTTACCTCTTGCATTTATTTTTCCATTATTGAGCTTCATGTTCAATGATACTTTTTTCTTTGCTGTGTTGAGTTTATGAAGTAACCTGTCTAAATCTGCCCAGGGCTCTGTCATGGTTTATGTCAGTGGCCCCCAGGCCTCATGCATTTGCATTATACATGTGTGATTGATACATTGTCTAGCTCTTGGATTGATGGTGTCAGTGCTACACCTGCCTAGGGGTGGACCCAGCATACAATGTAATGGCAGAAAGAAGGTGTGTCTCTCTCTCTCTTGGCAGTTTCTGCCTTGCTGTTTGCAGCCACCATGAACTGTGGCTCTGCCATGCCACCTGCCTTGGAGCCAACTGAGTATGGACTGAAACCTCCAAAAACTGTAAGAAACAAACCTTTCCTTCCCTAACTTTGATCTTCAGATATTTTGTCTCAGCGATGAATAAAAAGTAACTAAGACAGGCACTGTAAAAAATAACTTAAAGTAGATAATATTTAAGTAACAGAGGTTTATGTTTCACAGTTTTGGAAACTGGTAGCTCCAAGATCAAGGCATTGGCAATGCCTGGTAAATGTCCTTTCTTTGCAGGTAAACACTGTCTTTTTGTTGTATCCTCATCCACCAAGATGGCTCTCTGGGAACTCTTTTAAAAGACTCTAATCCAATTTAGGAGGTCGTACATTCATGGCCTAGTTATTTATCAAAATTCCACCTCTGAACATTACTCTTATGATGAATGGGATTCAACATATGAGTTTAAAAGTGGTGACCACATTGAGTTCATAGCATCATCAAAGGCATTATTCAATATAATTCTTTTTCAGTTTCTGTCTCTGTTGGAATCTTCCTTCTTTTTATGTATACTGTCAACATTTTTAGAGATTTTAACATATTAATTACTCTACATTGAAGCAACATGATTTTTAATGTTCTCTAACAACCCCAACATCTGAGTCATGTTTGAGAGTGGCTATGGAAATTTATGTGTCTCTTGACAATATTTTTTCTAGCTTCTTTGTGTGTCATGTAATATTTAGATTCCTAGGCAGGTAAGCATGTACAAGAACATAGATCTGTCTGTCTGTCTGCCTGTCACTCTGTCTATTGGTCTATCCTTCTGAATTAATGCCTAGAGATGTGAAACTTTAGTTTTGCTAAGACATTCCTGGGTGGGAATTTAAATCATTTTAATAAGAAGATGAGTTATAATTTTTATTATTGCTATGTTTTCTCTTGTTTTACCGTCAAATATTCTTTAGTTTTTAGTATGGGGCCTGGTTTGCTAGAAGACTTTACACAATCTCTGTACAATTTTCCATGTTAGTGTTTTTTAGGGTAGTTTAAAAAAATCACTACTTAGTAATGTGTAAATCGAGCTAAATTTGTTTGCCTATTTGCTTTTGGATTTGGGGTAGGCAGAGGAAGATTCTCAGAAATTTGACAAGCCTTTTCCTTCAAGAGCAGTAAATTTGGCCTAAATTGAGACAGCAAGATTATCAACCTTGAAGAACCTATAAGCAAGAGGTACCCCTTATGGCTTAGAAATTCAAACTAGAATTAATTAATAAACTCCCCTTAGCATCTTCGTAAGTGTGACAAAGAATGCTTCTTAAAGAAATCCTGCTTTATGTTTCTATTAATATTTGATTCTAAAGCTATTTTACTATAGGCTCCATAGGAGGCCTTCTTAATTTCTTTCCCATTTTAATAGCATACATATTCCATCCACATTTTGAATGCATTCAATAAATGTTGAAGATTCATAAGAACTTTTGTATAAATTTCATCCCCACAAAAGCATGAATGTTCATCATATAATGACTTTATTATTTTGTTTGTAAGGCCTACTGCCAAAGTTGAGCACTAGTGAATTGACATTAGTTCTGGTAATGTTTTCTTCATTTCATTTTATATTTTTAAATTGCAATCATTGAACATCATGTATATTTTGAATTTCCAATGGGAGAGTGCTACAAGAATATGCTAATAACTCATTTACATTCCAGTTCAATTCAGAATTATTGCATTGATTTATAATGCACCAGCCAAAATCTTTATTTATTCATGTAAGGATACAAAACCCAAGGTCTGCATCTGAAGCAGTTCCATAAAGTATGGGTGACTAAGTTATCTTGCTTTTCATTTTCTAAAATAGTTTTCTTTTAGAAACTCTTGGTGAGGCATGCTGGCAGGGTCAGGAATAGTGGTGTACACCTGTAATCCCAGCACTCAGAAGGTTGACACAGGGAGATCACCTTGAGTTCAAGGCCAACCTGGTCTATTTAGCGAGTTTAGAGCCAACATGAACTTCATAGTGAGATCCTATCTCAAAATAAATAAAATAAATAAATAAGAAAGAAACTTTGAGGGATATTGCACTCATGCTTTTAGTTTGTAAACTTCAGTGTTTACAGTTCAATGAATTATACTAAAGAATAATGTAGAACATTATTCATTAATATTTTAAATATTAATGTTAATATTCCTATTTAGAGACAAATAAAAACAGCCTCAACTTCCTGGGTTTGTCAGTTTCTGTATCTCTCCTATTGAAGTTGGATAGCATGCTCTACAAATATAATTGTCTTCCATCTCTATGTTTTTTTTTATCTTTTCCAATTATAGAGAAGTTATACTGTTTTCTTCTTTATTTTATGGGAAGAAGAATCATTCCATGTTTTATTTAGTAGTCTTATCTGCTATTAGTTTATGGAAGAATTCCTGTTCTTATCAATAAAATTAATCTGAGAAAAGTCAAATGTGTGTTATGGCAACGCTGTTTTGTCTGTAGAGATAAAATTATAGTTAATCACATTTTAATTGATGTAGCAATGCCTTTGATAAATTAAAAAACAGGGCATTGGCTAGAATGTTCTGTGAGTTAGAGTTAAAAAGCTAATACAGAATATAGTCTATGGTGTAAACTGCAATCCTATGCTACTTATGGATGCCTAAGTAGCAACATACTTAAAGTGGCAGATTCTGGAGTCAGCATACCTGATTATGAACACTACCTACTTATCAGCTGCATATTCTCAAACAAATTTTATAATTTTCTGCCTCTATCTATACAATGGGGCTATTTGTAATAAAGTCACCTAAAGGTTACTGTGAGAACAAACTGAGGAAATATATGCAAATTTAAAGCAGTAAGCAAAAAGTTAAAGTCAAATAATTTAATACAAATGATATGCAATGCTAAGTATATGCTACTACATTTTAATTGTGGCCTTCACATTTCCAATACATTGGTTCTCCAATACATGGCTTGCCCTTTAGCCATGCTTGCCACCATGGATATGTAAGATCTGCCACACTGTTCAACTTATTTCTGATATGGGTTTGGTACAAATTTAAGTGGTGGTCAGAAAGAAAATCAGACAGTAAAATAATTCTCCATTTCCATTTCTTTAACTCTTTTACCTCAGAAAGCTGTAATCATTAAAATGACACATACATTCATCTTTGGCATTATTATTTTCAAATACTCTAATAAAAGAAGTCAATAAAATTGCCTTGGTATAAAAGATCAGGAAGAAATTGTTCTTACATGAATATCTTTTTAAAAAATTTACTAATAACACAAGGAACTCTCTTTGTTGGAAAGTAAGAGGGAAAAATGTGAGCATCACATGAACTTTGCAAAATCACATCCATATACCATTTTCAGATTATTAGCCCAACCCTATATTTCTGAGAAAGATCATACAAATTTTCTTTTCCAAATAAAACCAGAAATCCTCTGCCTTTATAGTAGACATGTCATATTTCAAGAACTAAGAGGTAGGCCAGAAAGGATATCTCCTTTTCTGATGATGGATAGGAATTTATTTCTTGTCTTGATGGTTCTTTTCGCTCTCCACATGCTTATGGATGGAATTACACATTACTATTAGGTTAGAATAAAGCAATTTGGCAAATTCAAACTCAAACAAACACATGTAATTACCTTCCTGTCTGGTTGTTGTTTCTCTTTTTGTACTGGTGTACTAAATTTGGTTTCCACCCAGCACATAGGGATTTAACTATTAGCCATACAAATTAGAGTCAGGAAGGGCCTTTTATGTTTACAAGTTAGTCTTTTCACCAGAGAAGGACAGGATGCTAAACATTACATTTTTATTTCTACATTTTCACAGAGGACAGAATTAAACTTATTTTTTTCTATTTCTTGAGGACAAAGGAGATAAAAAAAATGGAAAGAGGAATTTCTCTTATTCATTTGCTGAGCACTTTCCCCTCTACAAAATGATGACATCTTTTCTTTATTCTTTTACTAGAAAACATGTAATCACTAAGTAAAAAGCAGACTAAAATTCTATCACGGGCATAAGTATTTTCACAGAAAAATAATCTTTCCCACAATTCTCTTTATCTAATGGCAACACTTTTGTTGTTGTTAATGGGAATAAGAGCATGGTTCCCACATTTGGCTAAGGAAGTGAGTGAGTGAGTGTTTGTGTGTGTTTAAGAGTATGTGTGAAGTGTGCACTTTGTCTCTGAGTGGTATAAAAAATTCAACACACTAAAATAAAACATGACAGTCCCACAATAAAGAACATCAGTACTGAAATGATGCTTAAAATATTTTAATAAGCTCATTCATTTTATTGGGAAGCTCCATTTTATTTGATCGAGGTCCCCAAGACAGCAAGCAACTCAAGAGGAAATCAGAATCTTGGATTTCTAATCATTATTCCTCTACATTATTCTGGTATAAGATTATTTTTCACTGTTATCAATGAGTGAAATTTCTGAATTATTTACACTACAGCTTGCAGTTTAAACTTAAAGGAGACTAAAATAGAAAATTTTGATGTCTTTAGTTCAGATATGCTTTAAGAATTTGCACTTGAAAAGAAAATAATTTTAATACAGTCATAGGAGAGTCTGACACTTGTTATTTAAATGCTAGTTCTTGTGATGCCAGACATCAGGTATTTCAGTAAAGAGAATTGGAAGCAGGCAGATAGTTTTATAAATTACATGATTTCTTCTTATAATCTCATGTATTTTGTTTTAATCCTATTTATAACTGAATAGCATTCAGTTTTCAAACTAGTTAATGGTAGTAAACAACATTTAAATAAAATAAAAGTTTTATAAAATATATATTCTTGAGTTGTTATTCACTTCACACTATTAAAATCCAATAGTTAGTATAGCAGATTCTCTTCTAATTTTTTGATTTCTTTAATAACTAAGAAAAGATTCATTTGAAAGATGAAATCTGCATTATTAGTGATGGCATTGTTTTAGGGTTTATCAGAGTTATGATTCATCTTAAGCTTCATAATTATCCACTAGTTTATGTGTCTCTTACAGTAACAGTCTCTGAACAAAGTGACTGTACATTATTATAAGTGGGAATACATTTTTCAAATATAGAATGATATATAAACACAAAGATCATAACTACAGTTTCTCTGAAAAGTTAATTATACCAACTGACAGTTATTGCAATATGAGCACTTTTTGCTTATTAAGAAAGTGTATGTTGCCTGTCTTTATTTCTTATAAATCCAGAGGCTTAGAGAGGTTAAGTAATTTACCTGAAGCATTACTGTATATGCTATAAATGCCAGTAAGTCTGATATTAAATTCCACAAGACTAAATTCTATGTCCTTTGTGTATGGGTTCACATGCAAGTGAACACACTGTACGTGAGTATGCATGGGCATGTTAACTGGAAGACAAGCAACAATGTGAGTGTGGGAGAGGACAATGAGGTGCACAGGTCACCATTTTCTGTGCTCAGGGTTTGACTTTCCTTGTTACTATTGAACAGTAATAAGAATGAACTGTGTATTTACATGACCGGAATGGAAGAGTGATTTACAACAGTAGGTTATTAATAACTAACAAGCTTGCTTCCTTACTTATTTCTGTTCTCCAATGGCAATGATGTCTATGGTTGTGATTGAGATTTCATTTATTGTCATTGGTTTTTATAACAAATTATCAAAAGTTTAGTCTCAACTCTAAATTTTAACATTCTGGACATCAGAAGTTAAAATATCAAGATGCAAGCCAGGTTAAATTCCTTCTGAGGAAGTGGCATGGATTGGGTATTTCCTTAATGTCTGGAGACTCATTTCCTTGGCTTGTGACTCCCTGTGAGTGATCAATATGCAGCAACCTCTGCTTCTCTCATCATACCTCTTTCTTTAATCCTAATGTTTTTACCTCCTTTTACTGAACCTTTTGTATATACATTAGTCCCACCTGAATGGTGTGGCCACTTCTCCCTAGCTACTGATTTTAAATTAGTCACATCTGCAAAGTGCCCTTTTTTAACACAAGGTCACACATACACAGCTCCAGGCTTTGTAATATGGATATCCAAATGTACGACAGGGACATCATTGTTCAGCCCATCATGATAATCAGATAGTAACATTTGTAGTTTTATGATATCAGCCAAATCAGAGAAAAATATGCTTGTATCACCAGAATCTGAAGGATTTTAAGTCTTTATGAAAATCTTGCAGAATTCAAATTGTTACTCCTAGTAAAATATTAACTGATTCAAACTCAAAAAAGAAACAAGTAATGTTTTCAAACATTTACCTACAGGATTAAAGTGAAGTCAACTGCAAACAGTTCTGAATGGAGATATTCTGGTCTTTCCTATTCGTTAAGTCTTCATCACTTGTCCTTCGTGTGACTTCCTGAAGACAATCTAAAAGATAACTGAATGAGACCCTGAATGTAAAATTCAGATGCCTCTCATGGAGTTTTCTCAAAAGCCTAAAGAAAGCCCTACACCATATCTGATATCTGGCATTGACTGCAGCACATATGTATGCTTTAATTTATGTATATGCTTTAATTTTTCTCACATATAGTAAGGCTGATGATTTAAGTTACTTTAAGTAGTATGTTCATGACCAACTTACAGTCAATAAAATACTTGACAATGTTTGATCCGGCCCGCAGATCAATCTGTGGGTCTCACCTGGAGAGGGAATGGGGATGGGGGGTGGGGCAAGAGGAAAGAGAGACGGAGACAAGTTGAGCAATTCCAATCAAGTCTCATTTATTGATATAGGGCACAGGGTTTTTATAAGCGGGGGGGGGCAAAACATGGAGCTGGGCAGGGTAAGCACGTTGTGTGTCAGCTGATTAGGTAGAGAGCAAGATCTATCCAAATAAGGACAAGCTAGAGGCAGGAAGCTGTTGCTAGCTAGGGGTATGTGGTAACCATGACTGGGCCCTCATCATATCTGCTAAATGCAGGAGAGGGTCATGGGTAATGTAGGCTGACACAGAATGCCCTCAGGCAGGAGGGGTGGGACGGCAGCAAAGCCGCTCCCTACATCTCCTCTCTTTATTATATTTAAAATCAGGAGTATGGCGGGCCCTATGGGGACAGCGCCTGTCTTGGGTCAAGGACTTTTCATATGAACCCAACAAGGCCTTACCCATCATGGGCCTGCAGGACAGCAATTGGTCCTGTGCCTGTCTTAGGTGGCCGGTGGCATAACATATGTGTCCTAGTTGCCCGTCTCTGGCTGCCTGTCCAGTGCCTCAGGGCAGTTGGCCCACATCATTATATGGGCCATTTGTTGGGATTGTTTCCCTCCAAGTTTCTTGATCTGCCATCTCCAATTGATGATAATGTACCTGAATGGGATTGGCCAGGAGCACATCAACCCTATTGTTAAAAAGAGTCATGATCCTTTGGAAAATGCAGGGGCCTACAGTGAGAAGCAGTAGCAAGGCGGCTAGTGGGCCTAATAAGGGGGCAATGTAAGGAAAAAGACCTCCCCACGTGGAAGAGAGGGAGGTTTTTCTGAGGTGGTCTTTTTCCGAACCACCTTTTGATTATCCCAGCGAGCGATGGTCCACTGCCAGGGTTGATGGGGATTGCCATCTGTTAGGTATAGTTGTGTCAGGAGTCTGATGATGGCCCATAAGGCTTTGGGAGGTTGTATCATCTGTAAGAGAACACAGGGGGTTGTGCCTCAGGAAAGAATATTATTCCTGGGTGTCGCATAGAGTTTTTGATGAAGGGCTGTCTATTGGTTTTATGAGGTGTTCAGGTAGCCATCTAGCTCCTTTTTCTTGCCTAGAATAAACACAGACTGAGCCTCGCCCCCAGATGAGAATGGGGTCAGGGCCATTCCAGGTGTTAGTTAGCAGATCCTTCCATAATAACGAGGCAAACTGTGTTTGCGTTTGTGTATGCCAAAAGCGAGATGCCGCAGAGCAGCCTGAAATATCTAAGGATAAAAAGTTTAAAACGAAGAGGGCATGTGAAAGGATATTTTTGGGGGACCCCTGAGTAGGGTACCAAGTTCCCTCTTTTATTTTATCTATAGTGGACTTAAGAGAACGATGTGCGCGTTCAACAATGTCTTGTCCCTGACGATTGTAAGGTATACCTGTGGTATGAAGAATATTAAGGCACTCACAAAACTGAGCAAATGAAGCATTTGTATAGCCAGGGCCATTGTCGGTCTTGAGTTGTTGGGGGCACCCCAGGGTAGAGAGAGCCAACAGCATGTGGGCCATCACATGTTTGGTAGCCTCTCCAGTCTGGAGGGTGGCAAAAATGAAACCACTATATGTGTCAACTATTACATGTATATATTTTAAGTTGCCAAATTCATTAAGGTGAGTAACATCCATTTTCCATAAGGCATTAGGAATTAGACCATTTGGGTTGACTCCAAAATGTTGAACAGGTAGATGGGTAGCACAAGAAGGGCAGTTTTTAACAATTTGTCGGGCTTGTTCTTGGGTAATTCTGTGAAGGAGGCGGAGGGTTTGGGCATTGAGATGGTGTAGCTGATGAGCCCGTCGTGCCTCAGATACCTTGGAGTCATCTATGGACTCAGAGTGGGTCACGAAGACCTGTGTCCGTGTGGCAGCATCAGCTAGATGGTTTCCCTGAGCAAGGGGGCCCAGAAGGCCAGAGTGGG
This sequence comes from Hydrochoerus hydrochaeris, assembly GCA_004027455.1. Lineage (NCBI taxonomy): Eukaryota > Metazoa > Chordata > Mammalia > Rodentia > Hydrochaeridae > Hydrochoerus > Hydrochoerus hydrochaeris. The sequence continues at coordinate 52,506 of PVLA01011171.1, forward strand.
CCTGCAAGTGGCCAATGAAAAACTTGTGATGGCGAAGCCGAATCATATCTTGTAGTTGTTTAAATAGGTGTGTAGCCAGGGAGGCATGACCTATGGTGACAACAGTTTCTAACAATGGAACAGACTGAGCGAGGTAAGCACTGTCAGTAAACAAATTGAAGGGTTGGTCGGGGTAAGCGGTAAAAACTTCAAGGATAGCTTGTAGTTGTGCCAGCTGTGCAGAAGATGTCTCTGTCTGGAGAGTGGTAACATTATCTTGGGTTACATAAGCGGCCCTACCAGAAGAAGAGCCATCAGTGAATACTACTGGGACATCAGGAAGGGGTCATGAAGCCGTGATCTTGGGGAAGATGAATGGGTGACGATTAGCAAAATCAACAAGTTTGTTGGGAGGGTAATGATTGTCAATGGTTCCTGAAAAAGAGGCTAAAGCAATAGGCCATGCCTCAGTGGTCTGAAGTAGCCAGTCCACTTGATCTTTAGTGAAGGGTTCAATAATGACTTCTGGTTCTTTACCAAAATGACATCTTCCTAATTTTCTGCCCTGAATCATTAGGTCAGAGACCGCCTGGTAGTAGGGCAATAATACCCTTCTTGGGGAGACCGGCAAATGAAGCCACATGAGAGGGGCCTGTTGCCAGAACACTGAAGTAGGGGATAGCTTTGTATTAAAAATGAGGAGTTGTAAAGGTTTGTTATAATCTATGAAGGAAATGGTTTGTTGTGCAATAGCCTCTTCTACTCTAGCAAGTACTTTTTTGGCATTAGGGGTGAGTTCACAAGGGGAGGTCAGGTCTGTGTCCCCTTTGAGGGTTTCATAAAGGGGCTGTAAGTCGTGTTTGGCTAATTTCAGGTAAGGTAAGAGCCAATTGATATCTCCCAAGAGTTTTTGAAAATCATTAAGTGTCTGAAGGCCATCAAATCTTAATTGGGGCTTAGGGGAGAATATTTGAGTGCCTAGCAATTGGAAGCCCAAATATGTATATGGATCTCTAAGTTGGACCTTGTCAGGTGCTATTTGAAGTCCAGCCTTTTGTAAGGCGTCTTGGCATAGCATAGGGGAATTGGCCATCCCCTGAGGGAGGACGCGCCATTGAAATCTCTGCATAGGCGCCTTAAAATTAGTGGTCGGTAGACTAAAGGCAAAGTGTTTTGGATCCTCTGGGTATAATGGGATTGAGAAAAAGCAGTCTTTGAGATCTATAACAATTTTAAAGAATCCTAGGGGGATGGCACTGGGTGAAGGGAGCCCTGGCTGTAATAGTCCCATTACAACCATGGTCTTGTTGATGGCCCTGAGATCTTGTAACAATCTACATTTTCCTGACTTTTTCTTAATTACAAAAATGGGTGTATTCCAGGGGGAATCACTCAGTATAATGTGGCCTGCATTTAGCTGGTCCTGCACCAGCTGTTTAGCGGCTGCAAACTTTTCAGATGTAAGGGGCCATTGATCGACCCAAACAGGGGTATCTGATAGCCATGTGATTTTTTTGGCATGGGCCGCAGGAATGTCAATGACCCCAGTTGATAATGGCTTAAACCTGCTCGTGAAGGGTTGGGGGTTGGGGAGATGGGAGCTTTGATACCTGAGCTCTGTTTGCCCAAACCTTGGCTAGGGAGGAATCCCTGAGTGAGCATTTGTTTTGTGACTATGCTATTAGGGCTGCCCATCATCATTCCCATCTGGGTCAGTAAATCCCTGCCCCACAAGTTAAGGGGCAGCCCCTCCACAACATAGGGTTGTATGTATCCTTGATTATTTTCTTTGTCTTTCCAGATAAGTAGATTGGCACTGCGTTGTGGATTTTTAGATTGCCCAATCCCTTGCAGATGAGTCATGCTGGTCTCCAGAGGCCATGTGGGAGGCCAATCTTCTTTTCTAACAATGGTGACATCAGCACCCATATCTAAGAGCCCTGAGAAACCTCTTCCACTGAGCAACAAAGTCATAAGGGGTTTATCTTTTGAAATGAATTGAGCCCAGTATATCTCTGAGGACCCAAATGAGGAATTTCCCCTATGGGGAGCTATGGCTGTATTAGGAGTTTGGACTAGAGGCAATAGCACCAACTGGGCAATACGGTGTCCTTGTTTGATTGAAACCAGGCCAGAAACAGAGGAGGCCATGATTATAACTTCACCAGTATAGTCATTATCTATTACTCTGGGGAGAATTTGTAATCCTTCCATTATTGTGCTACCATGTCCAAGTATCAACCCAAATGTACTAGGGGGAGGAGGGCCAAAGATCCCGGTAGTGATGGCCTGAGCACCCATGTCAGGGGTTAATACTGTGTTGGAGGTGGAACAGAGGTCCAATCCTGCGCTTCCTGGTGTAGCAGGGAGGAGACCTGAAATGGATTGTTTTGTGTTGGGTTGTGTGGTGGTGTTGGGTTGCTTCATTGTGGGACAAACCCTATAGCGCCAGGGATCTGTCTCCAATCGGGGGTCCAGGATGGACCCCGAACCCCGTTTCCCTGCTGGGAAAGGGGGTTGCTGTCTGCATCTGTTTTTGACTTACACTCATTGGCCCAGTGATACCCCCTCCTGCATTTAGGGCACAAGCTTGTAGGTTTTGGTCTTGGATTATTTTGTTGTAACTTTAGGACGGTTGGGCAGTCTCTGGCAAAATGGCCCATTTGATCACATTTGTAACATTTGCCACTATCTGTCTTTCTTTCTTGTTTGTGTGCAAGGAGAACCTCCTTTACAGCTGTGACCATAGCTAGGCCTTGATGGTAGGCAGGGCCTATATCAGCGCATAGGCGAATGTAACCTGAAAGATCTTCCTTTTTTTATGTGGCTTGATTGCAGCCTGATAGGCGGAGTTTGCATTTTCATAAGCCAATTGTTTAATTAGGTCGGGGTTGTCCTCAGAGGAGCCAAAAAGACGCTCAGTCGCCTGTAGGAGGAGATCAACAAAATCACAGAAAGGCTCCTCAGGTTTTTGTTTAATTTTTGTAAGAGAAGAGGCAACTCCACCACCAGAAGGGAGTTTTCTCCAGGCTGCAGTTGCTGCCAGAGTAACTTGCGCAAAGAGGCCTGCCTCATATTGCATTCGGGCCTGCTGCATTGCATAGCGGCCTGTCCCTGTTAACATGGGAAGGGTATACTGATTTTTTCAATTAGCATTTTCCTTGGCTAAAAGTTTACATTGGTCTTGGAATTCAGCCTTCCAAAGCAAATAATGGCCCCCTGAGAGTGTAGCTCTGGCTAGGTCTCTCCAATCATTAGGTGTAGTCCAACCTTGAGTTAGAGAGTCTAGGAC
>PVLA01011172.1:0-40726 GCA_004027455.1 Hydrochoerus hydrochaeris
TTCCTTTAGAGACAAAGATAGAGAGTAAGTCAGGAAGACATCCCAAGCATTGGGTCAAAGTTCCTGCTTCTGCGTTCATACCGCCTGCCATGGTTTGGATCTTAAGTGTCCCCTGAAAGCCTCTGTGGTGAAGGTTTAGTCCCTGAGTGACACTTGGGAAGAAGGTGGACTGTGAGAGATGAGGTGGAACCCTAACAGCCATAGAGGTCACTGGGGGTGAGCTCCTGAAGGGAAAAGTGGGACCCCAACCCCTCATCCTTTTCTCCCAAGCCACGAGAGGAGCAGTTTTGCTCCATCTTGTGCCCACCATGATGTGCTGTTTTGCTGTGAGCTTTTGCCATGGACTGGACCCCCCAAACTGAGAGCCAGAATAAGCCTTTTTTATAGGCTGATCGCCTCTTATTTGTCATAGTAACAGCAAGCTGACTGACATACTTCCTGAAGAACAACTACAGTTTGCAGGAGGCTGGAGAGAGAAGTAGTAAAGAGAGAGAAACAGTGATTTATGGAAGATGGTGAGAAAGCAGAAGGAAGAATAACTGTCTTGTCTTTTGGGGGCTCAGGGAGTTAAACTTCAAACCCTGAGTCATTTTCGTGGAGAACATGTGTGAAGAACTCACTCAACAATTCAAGTTTGTTTAACTTTTTATGCATGATATACAAAGTTAAAATAACACCTTAAACTCCTTCATGCATAGGTTTGTTTTCTCTCCAATGGCCAGAGTTCCTGAGAGAAGTATAGATGGGCAGAAGGCTCTCCGGGGCCCACAGGACCCTGTGGGAAGAGCTCGCTTGGTCAGGCCAGCCTGGGGCTGAACGAAGGCCAGTGGAATCGCTTTGCTTTGGGGGAGAGAGTTCACTTCGCCGCATTTCCAGGAGCTGCCTGTCACTGCACTAACTGCAAACAGCAGAACTAATTTTGGGGAGAGGGACAAGGAAGGGGATCAGCCTTGGATCAGAGGCCTTGCTTCTTTTCAAGCTGTTCTACTATTTGTGTTATCTGGGGGGTACTAAATAATTTTTTGAGGTTTTTTTTTTTTCTTATTTGTCTAGTAAAACTAATAATGCCAGCACCTTAGGACAGCAGGCAGAGATATAAACTAATATGGATGTGAAAGAATTTTGCAAACACTGCAAAATAACCCAAATTAAAGGGCTGAATAGTGTTACACAAGTCAGTCCCATTTAAGTCTTTCCAGGCTTCATGAAGTTATAATGAACTGGCCCGCGGTGATTTTTGGAGGCCCATGTTAACCAGGTTCTTGTTTTACAGGTGACTGAGAAGGAGGGGAGAGTAAAGCGTGTGTCCACAGAGTAGTGACATGTAATGCGAGGGCTGACCACGGGACAGGCTGGTCCAACTCCCGTGACGTGACTTCTCCTCCTTTGCGAATGACAGCAGACCTGACACAGGATGTGGGTAACCAGAATGGTGGGCTCAGCTTCAGGCCCTGTTAGGAGAAAATGCCTAGCAGGAGCAGTTGGCAGGTGGCTGTCTCTCTTGACAGGTGACTATTCCTGTCTCTGAGGACGCACCGTTCTCTAGGCTCTTCTCTCCACCCTCTTCCCTTGTAGTAGTGGGGAGGATTTGGGGGTCCCTGGCACATGGAAGTTGGTAGAGTGGTCACTTAGAGACAGACCTGTGCCTCACCTCCCCATCTTGGAGAAGGTAGTGTGATAGTGTCATAAGAGTGACAGTGTTGCCTTTGCTGTGGTTCCAGTCCCATGAGGGTACTGTGTGCAGAGTGTCTCTTGCCTCAGGTGGAAGGTTCTGAAGAGCAGCAGATCACCTCTGCTGTCATCTGGGTTCGATTCTATGGGATGAACCATAGAATCTTGCCCAGATTCAGGCACCCACTGGTTATGCCATTGAGGATACTTGGAAGTTTCTGGAAAGTAGAATTTTATCAGGTAGCTGGGAGCTATTGTGATTTTCTAAAATACTACTATAAATAACATAGCTTTAAAGGCTTTTTATTTTCACTTGTTTGCTGCTATGCAGACATGCTGTTGATTTTTGCATATTGTCCTTACGTTTGCAATTTAACCAGTTTGCCAATTAGTCGTAGTAAAATTTTCTTTCTGCTATGCAAGTGCCAGGCTGGCCTCAAACTTGAGGTGATTCTCCTGCCTCAGCCTGCCAAGCACTGAGATTACAGGTGTATACCACCATACCTAGCTGTAAAATTTTTCTATAGAAGTGTTATGTGCATGGATCAACTCCCGACAATGAATGTAACCATAATGTACTGCAAACATGTACTAATAAAAATAAAAATTAAAAAAGTTGCCAGTGAATAAATAAATTTTTAATTCTTTCTTTTCAATATTTCTTTCTTTTCTCGACTTTTAGCACTGGCTACTACAATTTGAATAGAAGTTCTGAGCACAGATATTCTTGCATTCTTGATCCTTTTGTCAGTAAGCATCTTGTTAAGGTTTTGAGGATCCTCAGATTTAAGGTGTTCTTTTCTTGCTCAAGATTAAAAATTTTTTCCTCACATAAACCAGTACTGAATTTCCTGAAATAGTCTCTCTGATCTGCTGAGATGACTATGTGTGAACTCTGTCTCCATTCATTACCCCCAGAATATCCACAAATCAAAAACTAATAAATCCAACCTTGTATTGCTGGATATGGCATAGTGGTTCCTTATTATTTTCACTGTAATTTGTAAGTGTTCATCAGTGATATTGTATTTAGGATTCAGTGCAATTTCTTGTGGAATATTGAGCTAAAATTTTCCTTTCTTTTTTTTTGAATTTTTTTATTTAAAGAGAAAAAAAACATGTAAGGGTAGAGATAATACAGAATTAAAAAAATGATAAACAGTAAGAAATCACTAGTTGATAAATTACATATTGTCCTCTTAGAAATAGTTGTTCAAGTTACAAAATTAAAGCATACAAAGCAGATATTCAAACAGTGAGACTGAAAACAGCTACACATGCATGAGTCTCTACGTGTATTTCTATCCTTTCTGTACTAGAGGGAAAAACAAAACATAGCAAGACAAAACAAAACAAATTCCTACAAAAACATGAAACCAAAAAGTCGTGTAAAACCACAGTACAAGGTGATCTACAATGATTACTGTGTTGTTTCTTATTATCTTCAACAGAATTCTCTATATCAGATGTAACTGAATATAGCAGTATAATTGAATATAGCAGTACATAACAATATTAGTAAAAATAAAACATTATAGACACTATAAAACTTCTAAGGCAGGTAATAATCAAACCAGAGTGGATAGTCTAGTGAATCTTGTCATCTTCAGCGTAGTTGCCTATACTCTCAGACTTGACACTATCAATCATAACAGCTTTGAATAAAATCTATCAATACAAAACAGCAATCCAACAAACCAGATTCAATTACAATCAGTCATGGTAAAACAGTGTAGGTTATACAGAGCCTTAGATTAAGTTAATAGGAAATTAAGGTTGATTACAGTACTATATCTTGTTATTTTTGGGATTACTGTCTGTACCCTCAAATCTAGTACAGGTAGAATGACTGGAACAGAATATAATACATCTAAGCAGAGTAGTGTGAGTAATGTGGGTTTTAAATCCTGGTACACTATTAACACTATAGTGTATCAAGGCCATCTATGTTAGAGATTCTAGCCATCCTTCTCTGCCTCATTTCTGCTATGCTATTTTTCTGCCTTTGTTTGTCTACTTTTCTCCTTCATTCTACTGCCTGCCCCATTCATTGAGGCCTTTCTGGCACTGTTCCTAAAATCCTGGTATTTATTTTTCTCTCTCTAGAATGTCTTTCAGTAATATCTGTAGGGTTAGATTGGTGGTCACAAACTCCCCCAGTTCCTCTTTGTCATGGAAGCATCTTGTTTCTCCATTAATTTCTAGTAACAGTGTTGCAGGGTACATCAATCTGAACTGGAGGTTATTTTGTTTCAGGGCTTGGAATACTTTGCTCCAAGCTCTTCTTGATCTGATGGTCTGTGTGGAGAAGTCAGCTGTGATCCTGATGGGTTTACCTTTATAGGTAATCTGTTTCTTTTCTCTGATGGCTTTTAATATTCTGTCTTTATGTTGAATTTCTGGTGTCTTGATTATTATATGTCTGGGTGTATCTCTGTTTTGGTTGTAGGTGGCTGGAATTCTGTATGCCTCACATAACTGAATGTCATTTTCTTTTCCCATGCTTGGGAAATTTTCCTTAATTATTTCTATGAATAGCCTTTGTAATTCACCTGTTTGTATTCCTGCTTCTTCGTTCACATTTCTTATTCTTATAGATTCTCTTGTCGTCTTCTAGCCTTTGTATTGTTACTGCCTATTTCCTTGTTATTTTTAAGAGATATTTCTTTTCATGATCACACATTGCATATTTGTCTTCAAGTTTTGATAGTCTACCCTTAGTTTCTTTTAAGGAGTTTTGCCAGCTTTCAATGGAGTTTTTAATTTCCTGGTAGTCTCTTTGAATCTGTTTCATGTATTCTATATTTTCTTTATATTCTTTATGGAATGTTTCTCTCCTTTTTTTGTGTTCCTCCCTTCTTCCATCTATGTCTTCCTGAGAGATGCTTAGCATTTCTTTTATTACTCTATTCATATCTTGCTCTACCTGATTTAATATTTCAGTTTTGAGCTTGTCTACAAGGTCCCGAAAATATCTCCATTGTTTATTGAAGCCATGTCTGATGTTTCATGTTTGCCACCCTCATTCTCCCTTGTTTTTCCCTCTCCTGGATCAGTGCTCTCAGGGTTCTGGGCCGGGGGCCTCCTCTTGCCTCTCTCTCCTGTAGTGGTCCTGGCCTCCTCCACACAGGTGTACAGTGGAGGTCCCAGCCCCCTTCCCTCTTGGCCACAGTTCCTCTGAAGCATGCTGGCAAGGGACCTCTGCTCTCTCCTGCCTGCTCTTGTCACTGAGGTGTAAGCAGTGGCTGTGTATGGTGACCCCTCCCCACTGGGCCAGCCAAACTTCAGGGGCCTTCACCCAGTCAATGTATGCTAGGTGCAGGGAATTGATTTGGGTCTGCTCATTGGGTCCTGGCCAGGGGTGCAACCCAGTCCAAGCAAATCCCACGAATCTGCTCTGGGGAGGGAGCAACCAACTGAAGTCACTGTCATTCCCATTTCAGGCTCCTCCTGCCCAATTCCTACATGTTGCCCATTTGGTTGTGCCCTTCCCATGGGGGAATCTCATTCCCAGCACTGACCGTGGATTACTGAAAGTCCCTTTGCCAGCTCTGTTCTCCATTGGTCTCACCAACTCCCAACTTCAGCATGGCTGTGGCTCCTGTGAGTGGTGGCAAGAACAAGTTTGGGCAGCTCTGCCCGCCAGCACAAATTTGTGAATTCAGACCAGTGCAAACTTGGTGGGTCGCAGTAAAAATGCCTTGTCCAGTAATTTTAGCTGTTCCAATTTTAGCCCCGAGACTGCATGGTTGATGAGCTTTTTTCCATTTTAATTTCTTCCTGTGTCAAGAGGATCCATCTCCCTCTGTCTGGGTCTCTCCAGGATGTTTTATTCTGGCATATGAGTTGTTTCTCCCTGGAAGCTTTGTATTTTGTTGCTCACTGATCAGCCATCTTTAGCTCCTTGAGTCCTACCAAAATTTTCCTTTCTGCAGAAGAGCTTCTTTATCAGGTCTTTGGTCTGGAGTATTTCTGGCATTATAAAATCATCTGGTTTTTTTTCTTCCACCTTCTAATCAATGTTCTAAATCAATGTTCTAAATTGATTTATTCAAAATCAGTGCTATTTTATCCTTTGATCTTTGTTTGGATTTACTGGTGAGGTCACCCTGGGCCTGAAACATCATGTAACTGAGAATTTAATTTCTTTAAATGATTAAAATAAAGGAAAAATGGGAAGCAAAGAAGACCAGCATGGTCCTCCACTCCAGTGGCAGGTTTCTCTCCCTGAAATGCATCACATTAGGAGAGAAATTTCAGTATAAAGTGCACTTCGAGTTTTAGTATTCTCTGCTGTTTTTCTCCTTTGCATAGACATTTTACTTTATCAATGTCCCATTGCCTTCAGGTTGATTGGACAGTGACCACCAGTGACTGAGGGCAAGTTACTCATCATCACAGTCCAGGGACATCGCATGGTGGCCTTTGGTATGAGCTACTGGCACCCAACGAAGGGAAAAATGTGTTCTTGCTGTTTGCAAAGGAGTTCAACAACTTTGGATGCCAAAAACTCACAAAACCAAACCATGTTGGTGTTTCAGTTTAGTCTTCAGTAAGCCAGCATCTCCGAAGTGAGTCTGGGAGATCAGTCTGTGGGAACAGGCTTTGGGCTTGGGAGTGGGCGGTGCCTGTGGCGGGCGGGGTTCACCCTGAGGTCACCTCACCCTTCTCTGTGCTTCTTTTCTGGAGAAAGGCATGAGAGTTTGAGCAGATTTACTTTATGTCTTAGGTTGTTAGGTAACAAATAACAGCAGCAGCAACAACGCAAAACAAATAGGAAAAAAGCAGAGAGCCAAACCCACACATTTAACTCCCACATTTAAAGAGTTTAATTGAAGTTTCAAGTTATAACGAAAAGGTATTCAAAGCATTGTGTACATTTACTTTACCCATCACAGATATCATTCCTCAGGATGGGTGAATACCAGAGTGAGTCTCAGTGATGATTTGCAGATATAATAGTGTGTCTTTATTTTTCTTTGTCTTTGGAAATCTTGAAACTTCTGGCTATGTGTGCATGTGTGTTTACTGATATCAAAAGAGAAAGACTGGGTAGAGAAGGCCACTCCTACTTGGTGTTTGCTCACAGAATTTACTTTGTGGACCCAATATGGTTGACTCTTCTGCTCCAGCTTTCAGCAAAGATTTATGATCCCTTATGTTCCAGCAATTTTAGTTTCTGGGCCTACACTGTTAATTAAACTCTGGTCCCCGCAGGTTCTCACACTGCAGGGGAATGTTTTCCACTGTCGTAGAGTACAGAGCTCGAAAATTATTCACTACTATACACATTCATTCTTTATTTGGTACTAAACAATGAGATAATCCTTGTTTAAGTTTTGTGAAATCTCAATTGGAAATGCTTTTCCGTCTAACATTCCTGTATGTAGAGATCTTAGTTTTATGAGGAGTGGGAATTTTTCTTATGCAAATTTTCTTTGTAAATCTGGAGTCACAGTTGAAGTGGGGAGGTTGAAGAATGTGGTGGGTGGCAGGAGGGTATACACAACATCTCTGAAAGTTGCCAGAATCAACATGAACAAGCTGTTCAGTATCGTAGTTTTCAAAATTTGGATCCATAAAAGCGCTGTGGTTATGTCTAGGACCAAGAGGCACTGATTTTTATTTCATTATACTGTGGATTGAGCCATTGGCAATAGAATTTATCATACCATTCATTTGGCAAGATCAAACGGAGGCTGCTTCTATTTGGTTCTGCAGTGGTGGTGCCTACAGATTGGATCTGAGTGGAATTAACTCATTTGGGGAGGCTCTGGTGGGAGGTAAACCTTTTAGGACTTGCATGCGTGCCAAGGTTTTGCCACCATTGGTGTAGGGTCGGTGTGTCTTAGCGACAGTCCTGATTCTTAGTTAGACAGCATTAACCGTCACAAGACTCTTTTTGATGATGGATACTTCAGATATGGGTCACCATAGCTAGTCCATCTGGTCATCAGCAGATGTGAGAGGGGAAGGTATGAGGGTTTGGCTTTTCCAATCGTATCTCCCAGAGGAAAAATGTACCGTACTCTATACAATGACTTTATCTAGGTGGCTTCTGAAGCTTTTGGAAAGTGAACGTGAGAAGCATGAGAGAGTAATATTTATCCAAATCTATATCCATTTGCAACCTTTTTTCCCTCAATGCTTGGGAGCAAACCCAGGATCTTTGTACTGAGCTATGTCTGCAACCCTTTTTATTTTTTATTTTGAGACTTGGTCTTGCTAAACAGATAAGTTGCTCAGGCTGGGTTCAAACGTGTGATCCTCCTGCCTCAGCCTCCCAGGATCTGGGGATTGCAATGACAACTTTTTAAATGAAAACAACTTTACTGAGGTATAATTCATGTATTATATAATCCACTCATTTAAAGTGTACAACCCTGTGTAACCTATATTCATGGAGTTGTGCAATCAATATCACAATCAATTTGAGAACAGTTTCTTGACATAAAAAAGAAAATTCCCCACCTTCCCCCCTTTACCCACGTATCTCCCCTCCCCACCTAGTGCCAGCCAATTGCTCACCCACATTCTGCTCAGGGTATTTGTCTACCGGTCAGCGGCCATCGACCGTGCAGCCTTCACTCTTTCTGAGGCAAGGCGCCTGCTGCTCCTGCGGCCAGCGCTGGCTTCTCTGCCTGCCCTCCACACCCTGCATGACTCAAACTGAGGCGAGAGTGACTGTCTGCCCCGGAAGCGGGCCTGGAAAGCCTGCTTTTCCAAATGTTACCTGTGGCTGTGGACATGCTTGTGTGTGTGTGTGTGTGTGTGTGTGTGCGCGTGCACACACATGCCCATGTGTTCCAAGATCTCATAGTTTCTGTAGTCATCTTGGGTTCAGGAAATTATATTACTTGGCATTACCGTATCTTGCCAAATCTTTCACAGAAAGCATAGTAAAGCAGCATTTTAGAACATCTGACTTTTCCCCAAAGGTCTGATTTTTCTAGGAAGACAGGAAACAAGGGAAGTCAAATAGCTGCACCCAGCTGAGACAGGTGGGGGAACGAACAGACACCGAGGTTAGACATCTGTGGGAGGGTTACGGGTATTTCCTGGCAGCACAGAAGGGCATGAAGAGCCGGCGTGGTCCTACTCAGTGCAGTTCATGGTCCACAGCTGGAGGCCCTGGGGGTGATCGAACCAGCTGTCAATGAGGCTGGTGCTGTGACACAAGTGAAATTCTTACCTACCTATCATCTGTCTATCTGTAATATACATTCACATATATATTTTAGCCTCATTTTTCCAAATTAAATCATATCACATGCAGTAAAGATCAAAAACCCCTTGGGTCAGATGTTTTCAGTACAGGTTGCCTGGTAGTCATTCCCCCTGTGAGCGAACGTTGAGTTTTGTCATCTGCCAGAAGCAACCTGTCCACACGCATCCTTTTGGGATCTGCCTGTATTGAATGGTATCTTCCAGGCCACTGCCCAGGCTGGGCCTGACCCACAGGTACGGCCCCTACCGCAAAGGCTTTTCCTAAGAATTTCACCTGTCGCACAGCAGCAGCCGCACTGACAGCCGGTTCTATCATCTGGAATTCCGCAAGAGCTGCAGGAAAGACCTGGAGGCCATGCCTCTGCGTGTTGGGTGTGGTAGCTGAAGCCACAGCCAGACAAAAAGGCTGTGTGAGGAAGTAGAGGTGAGACATGGGCTCCAGAAGGGTCGTGCTTATGTGGGCAGGACCAGTTTGAAGCCTTGGGTGGAACAGGAGCCAGAAGCAGAGTGTGGGGCTTGTGCAGGGCCTTGGGGAGCGCACGGGAGGGGCTGGGGGCTCCGTGCACTCGGCTCGGCCCTTCTGGTGCACATGGGAGTCTTGCGAAGACGCCTGCCTCCTCCTCTCAGAGAGGAGTGAGGCTCTGGACAGCTCTGAACCTGGCAGGGCCATCTTCTCCGGCGTGTGCTGTGTGCGCCGTCCTAAAGGGCCAGTCCACTGACCTGCGCTTGTTAAGTACTCGCTGTGCACTAGCAGGGTGTGGAAAGTTGTGGACACAGTGTAGGTCCGCAGCAGTGGCCAGCCCTCAGATGGGCCAGTCGGGAAGAGGGACGCGAAACCCTGAGCCCACGGCCCTTCCGCCTGCCAGTGCAGGCGTGGGCGGGGGGGTGTGGTTGTCTGGAGGCTGGGAGGACTCGAATGGGTGCAGCAGAGATGTGAAATGGCAGAGAGGAGCATCGCCCCTCCACGTGGACAGGTGGCATGGGCCACGGCAGGGCTGGATGCTCCCAAGACCGGAAAAGCCCTGGATGTCACTGCAAGTGAAGACTCAGCTGTGTGACTTGGGGACCACCCGGTGCCACTGTGCTTCTGTGACTTAGAGTCCAGGCCAGAGACCACTGCTGCCTCTGCTCACCTTGATTTGCTGCTTTCGCTCTTTCCAGAGCCTTCATGGACCATTTCAATAACAGAAGGGAATTTCTTGGTAGGAGTAGACAGTATATTTTTAGGATGTAAGATTTTTTTTTTTTAAAGGACAACGCTGCAAGATTTTGAAATCTGACAGAGCAGGCAACATTCCCCATTCCCCATCGAGAGACTTTGCCCAATTTCTTGGACCTTTGAATACCAGAGATAAGCGTGGGTTTCTGGCCAGCGGCGGATGCCTGCGCAGGCTCAAAGTGACACCTGAGCGGGAGCTGCCAGAGGCTGTGGTGGCTGCAGCCAGATCCCCTCTCCAGGCAACGGGCGCTGTCCCTCTCCTACAGCGGCTTCAGCAAACCCAGTTTTAAGTTCTGGCGTCAGCCGTCTTCCTTGTTGTGACCTTCTGTGAGTTCACCTCTCTGAATCTCTCTTCTTCAGTTGTAAATCCCGGATGAATACGGTCTGTGCTCCCAGAAGGTTTTGTGGGGCTCATGGATTTTGGTTTCGTTGTACTATGGGCCAAACACAGTGAGAAAATCCAGGTACATAAAGTGAATTTAAATGAGAAGATAGACTGTCAAAGCGGTAATTCAGGTACAATGTAAGGAATGCAGGGCCATATGAAAAGCAATTTAATAATTCCGTGTGTGCGGCATTCACAGAAGGCTGAGAGGGCGGCGAGGAACAGGCAGTCAGTGAATCAGGAGGCATTTAGAAGAGACCATCACTGGGGTAGGGGAGCCCAGGGCCTCGGTGCGCAGAGGAGCAGGTGTGAGCTGCAGAGGGGCAGCTCTGTCCCTGGCTCGCTTTGCTCAGCACGATGTCCTGCGGGCCCAGTCCGTGTGGGGCAAACATGGGACTTCCTTCTTCCTCTGTGACGGAAGGGACAGAGCTCGAGGTCCCTTCTTTACCCTCTCACCCGCCGACAGGCATGATATGTCTTTTTGCTGGGTCTTCTGAGGACCCAGCCACCTCTAGCTTCCAGTATTTCTGTCCTCTTTAAGACAAGAGGAGGGCGCTGTTGAGTTACACGTGGCCGAGTACGCCCTATGCCACACCAGTCTTCCGAGTCATAGAGCTGGTCTGGATGGGACTTCACAGCCCCCGAACTGGACAGCTTTATCCAGTGGGCAAAGTACAAGTCCGAAGAGCCAGTGCACCGAGTACTGACTTCGTGAATGTGGTTGAAGTTTCCTCAGTGTTTATTAGCTCCTCAAATCTTCCCAGGACTTTTCAAGAAAGAGATAAGTTAAGCTATTATTAAGGTTGGGGAAACTAACTAAGATTAGCAAGGTTTTCCTGCACATCGTTGACAGTATTTAAGACCATGGATGTTATTGTTTTCCTTTTGTAGCTGGAGGACGGAGACACCGCAATGGGCAGAGGAGAAGGCCTGGGTCGTATCCTGCCGCTCCTCCAGCTCTGTGTGAGACCTGGGAATGGTCCTTTCTCCCTGGCTGGCGGTTTCACTATTTGTAACATAGGAGGCTGATTTTGGCTCCTGAAATTCTAGGACTTTTTTTTAGCTCTGAAATTCTGGGACTAAGATCAAAGCAGATTGATGTGCTTCATAGATGGCATTGTTCAAAAAAGGATTGAGGCCGTTAACAGGATTGAAATGCACTTAAACCACGATGTTAAAATTAACGACAGAATTAAAGATAATGTGACGCTGGAGACCAGGGGCACCCATGTGTCCCAGATTCTTTTCTCCCTTGGGACTTTCTGCTGGTCAGAACATGCTGTTTCCACCCTATGGAATGGACTGGAATCATCTATAACTCACGGGATCAGTGAGCCCAGAGCACCCCGACTATTGTGACAAGAATAGATTTTGCAGCTTGACAGGAAGTGGAGCTCCAGGTCTCAGTTTCCTGCCCAGGTCTTTCTCCCTGCAGCATGCCACCTCCTCCAATGCCAGGGACTCTTCTCTGTATGGTTAAGACAGGAGTTTTTCATGGAGGCGCCTTTGCCATAAGTAAGGGGTGTCATTAAAACACGTGGTGAATGTCTAAGCTTAAAAAGTGTTTTGCAGTAAAAGATGCTGTTAGCCTCCCCACAAGCCCCCCTCTGACTTAGAAAACACGGATGCCGTCATTCTCGCGGCTTTGGGAACTTGGTTGGTGTTTTCGGTAGCAGTGTGACAGCCACCTCAGCGGCTTCGGTGCCATGAATCAACTCAAAATGCTTACCTTTCCCAACGTCTCTGACTGTGGGGAGGAGCAGAAGTCAGGCAGGGCCAGAGGCCGTCGGCAAGGTAGGGAGGGAGGATGCTCCGGAAGGTTTTACAAGCCTGGCCTGGCACTTGGGAGCAGAAGGCATTGTACTTTTGACCACACCTTGTGAGGATACTCATGAAAGAGAATTTCTAGAACTGCTCCAGAAAGCAGCAAGATGGAGGGGATGAATTGAGAGGGAATATTTTGAGGGGAATTGTTGGTAATTAATCTTTTGCTACAGTGAGTCATTTTAGTTAAACATCCTCCACGTACTCTGATCACCGCTAGCTGGTGTGATTGGTCTCCATCCTCTGACTCTCCTGCAGAGCAGCCAGGAAAAGTGCCAGTGTTGCTACGGTATATGTGAGCAGACAAGCCCAGAAACACTGCGTGTTTTGCCTAAGAGCACTCTGCTACAGTAGTTGCTGGAGTCCTGGCCTGCAGCCCGGTTTGTGGAGCTCGGAGGGTCTCTGCTGGCATGCTGCTGCCCCAGTGTCCACGGCTGTCCATCAGGAGATGAAGTCAGAGCGGCTCACTCCGGATGGCTCAGCCTCACGTGGGCCGGAAACAGCTCTGGGGGAGTGAGGTGGGAGGCCCAGATCTCTCCCTTGTGCTGGACACAGGAGGCAAGGGCTTGAGTTTGAACTTTATCATCTCAACTTTACTTTGCTCTCCAGATATGGAAGACTTCCCACTGCGTAGAGCACAGGCTCAGGATTGAGGTGGAAGCTTTTCTGAGGAGGCTGGAGTTGGGGGTAGCTTGAGCCTCTCTGGACAGCAGGGGCCTTTCATCAGCTGCCGCTGTGGGAAATGCTCTCACTGGACTGCATCGCTACTGGAAATGTCACCAAGCAATCAGCAGATGTTCCTCGAGATAGCAGCGTGAGAAGCCGTGAGATTGTCCAGGTGACAGGTCAGGACAGCAGCATGGTCCAGGGGAAAGACGTGGGCTTCAGAGACATTCAGAAGCAGACTTGAAGACTGGCGCCATCACTCATGAGCTGGACATGCTTGGTCCAATGGCTAGCTTTCCTAAGCCGCTGCTAACCCACCTGCCAAATAGCCAAGGTCAGCTCCTTCTGAGGCAGCACTCATTTCTTATTAATGTCCTGTCCCTTGTCCAACACTGAAAGCACAGTAATGTAAAAAATCATGGTGGGAGACCCGCTGAAGAGGAGAGACGGGGCCGCCTTCTCTATCCCTGGCTGGCAACTAAGGCGAGGCGTAGTGAGGGAAGGTGACCCACGTTTCTGGGCATGGAACAGCTTTATGGAGTAGACAAGGATGAGTTCGCTCTGTGGGTGAGACCGTTGCTGCCACAGCTGGGGAGATGGGAGTTCCGGTGGGTGGGATGCAGAAGCAATGGCTGGCGCATTTGGTTGGCAGCGTGGAAGTGGCCCTGGCCAGAGTGGAGCAGAAAGGAAGGGGGATAGCGGTAAGCCATGCTCAATAAGTGAGGTAGGATGAAGGGTGCTTAGAACTGGGCCCATCAATGTGGACTTAGCACCCTATGTAGCGTAGTACCGTGTGAGTTTCAGCAGAGCTAACAGGACTGGGCTAGGTGGTACCTTCCTTTTGTACTGAATTCCCACAGAGTCGTCAGCGCGGCGTTGATGTCTAAGGGGTCCCAGTGCCGTGGGCAAAATGATGACAGCTGCTTAAGGAGTGCGGGGCTGGCCCTGGCGCATGTGACGACGTCAGCCTGTGGATGTGTGTGGACCCTTCTGCCAGGTGCCGAAGGGCAAAGCTCAGGCAACAGATCTGAGTGTCCACACCGATTCAGGCTCAGTATAAACAACAGCCTTTGCTTCCACCAATGGCCTCAACTTGTGTCCTTGGAAAATACAGAAAATTTACACGTTGTTGGAAAATGCTGATAATGTGGGAAGTTTCCGCTCACTTTATCTTCTTCTAGTTTGTCTTTTAAAGGTTTGTCGTGCTTCTTTTCACACCTGAAAATGAGAACTAATGAGAACACATACACACATGTGTGTGCAGCACACATGCAAAGCTGTATACATAAAGTAAAATAATATATAGCACACGTAAGTGAAAATACATTCATAAAAATCCACATATAGTCCTCTTAATCAACTGCATTGCAGTGTAATTTTTATAAAATAAACACTGATTTAAAATTTGGTGTTTTCTGAGTTTTACTAAATAGACACATTTCTATCTTACATAATTTTAAAATATAAAAGTGAGAAATACTATTATAGGCTGAGTATCTATAATCTAAATATCTAAATTCAGAAATGCTTCAAGTATCCAAATGTTGAGTGCCAGCATGATGTCACAAGTGGAAAATTTCCCTACCCCAAAGTTGCAAAAGGTTTATAAAATTCCTTTCAGGCAATGCATGTAAAATATATTAAATATTAATGAATTTTGTGTTTAGTCTGGGGTCCCAACTTCAAGACAACTCATTATATATGGAAATGTCCCTGAATTTGAAAAATGCAACATCTAGAGCACTTCTAGCTGCAATCATTTTGGATCAGGGTGGTCAGTCTGCACTATTGTGTTACTGGCTTTGACATTCAACATATCATAAACAATCTTCTTTATGGCACTGATATTTTCAAAACTATTGCTTCATTTCCTAGTCTGAAAAGCACTGTTATTTACCCATTTCATTAGAGATGGATGTTGAGATTCCCCCTACTGGTCACCATTAAAGACCCTTTTTTGCCCACCTTTGAACGAGCGTTTCCATAGACGGGTCCCTAGAAGTAAAATTGCTCAGTTAAAGTTTGTGAAACTGGAACGGCGACAGGTGATGAACAAAGAGCCCTGAAGACACTGTAAGTGTCCAACCCCGTGGTATTGGAAAACGTCCTTTGCCCAATATTTGTTTTTAAAATATGGATATTATTAAATAATGGAAGCTTTGTCAACCTGATTCACAGAAATGATACTTGTTACTCACCTAACACGCACTTTCCAAATAATTAAAGAAGATGAGCACTTTTTAGTGTTTTTGTCCATTTGCATTTCTTCTGTGGATGGCCTGCTCTGCTTCCTCCTTTCCTTCTTCTTACCGTTTTGCTGGAACGCTATACAACTTCATGTTTTCCATATTAGGCTTTCAAGTTAGTAGGTTAAAAGGTTCTCTAGAGCTGCATTGCTCACATTTTTATGCAATGTGATAAAAACACACAGTGAGTGGTTAAAAATAATTTATTATTATTAATCCCACCCCCAAATACCCCTCCCCTGCTTCAAACACTCATCCCAGGCTTCTTCACACTTTCTGAAGCAGTTCTGGAAGTTCTCTTTCGTGAGTGTCTTTATAAATTGTGATCAAAGCTATAGTGAAAGCTGCTGCTGAATGCTACTCAACAGAAAGGCAGGCAGGCTCATAAAAGTGGATGATATGTCCTTACCCACCTCACTGACCGACTCTGGCACTGTGTGACCTCTGGATCTTTCCCAAAGTTGAAGTGAACAGCAAGATAAACCTTCAGAGCGGATTCAGGACAGTGAGGTGGCTGAGGCAGCCATGACAGTGCAACAGGACTTCCGGGACTGCTTCAGAAATCGTCCAAAGTGCGTCCAAAGTAAGGGGGGATTTCGAGGGGGAATTAATTGCATATGTCTTTTATTGTGGTAAATTTAAATTAAAAAACATGTAAATGTTCACCGTACCTCTGATCACGTTGCTGTTTCTTGGGGTTGCTGGTAAGTTGCAGAGTCTTGTCCAGTGGCTCAGGGAATGGGGCTGAGAATCTGCATTTCGAATAAGCTCTCTGGGGCAGCTGGTGCTGCGGATCTACTCACCCTAGTCCTTTGAATGCAGAGTCCTAGGCTTTAGGAGTTTAGTCTGGGTGGATCCCAGTATGCTCCAGGATAATGAGCAGTGTGTTCCTTTGTGATTAAATAGAACCCTAAGTTTGATGAGAAGAAATGGTCTGTGTGGAACCAGAAGATGGTGACAGTTACGGTGACAATGGCAGTCAAGATTCTGGAGAGCTGACTGGGGCCCCTGTGGGGTAGGACAGGTCCACCGCTAGTTACTTTACCTTCAGTTTGTGGGCTTTGCATTTCCGATATCAGGGTGTGTGTGTGTGTGTGTGTGTGTGTGAGTGCACAACCCCAGCTTTGCTTCTTATACAAAGTAGTGTTTGGAGACCTTGAGAGAATTACTGGTCTA
Organism: Hydrochoerus hydrochaeris; assembly: GCA_004027455.1. Classification (NCBI taxonomy): domain Eukaryota; kingdom Metazoa; phylum Chordata; class Mammalia; order Rodentia; family Hydrochaeridae; genus Hydrochoerus; species Hydrochoerus hydrochaeris. Next base: position 16,415 of record PVLA01011172.1, read on the forward strand.
CGTGACGAACTCTTAACAAATGGAGTATAGTAACCTTTGCTTCCATCTGTGCAGAGCGTTTGGGAGGGCAAGTCTCAAAAGTCAGGTAGTGAGAAAGAGTTAAAAAGCTTCACGTTGCCTCTCCCCACCCCACTCCCTGTAATTCCTTTCTTTCGGCTCAGACCTGGAATGAGATGGCTATTTGGAGAGTGAAACCATGAGAAAGTCATGTAACATTTCTGTTTGATGTTTTTGGCAGTGATGTTGAAAATTCTAGACTGAAATGATATTGTATGAAGTCTGGACCAATTGCCGTGTTCAAGGAGAATGGATTTCCTCTTTTTTTGCTGTCTGGATCAATTCTTGGAGGCATTAGAGAATTCGGTGTCTCAGCTGAAGCACACATTGCACTGATAACGTGAGAGTGCAGTCTGATTGGACTCCCTGGCTTAGGGCTGACGTGAGCGTCAGGGGGGCCCTTGCAAAATAAATAGAGCTTGCTGGGTTAGTGAGCTCCAGCTCAACTCAGTGAGCGTGGAATGTTTAATGCTCTACTGTAAAAAATAAGACACAAATAAAAAGCCTCCCTGGAATTCAGAGTCCCACCTGTTAAATTATTTGTGCTTCTAATAGAAGCAGGAGTGAAAGGCATATGTTCAACATCATTTTGGACCCATTTCGGTGGCGGGAAACCAAGGTAAACACATTTTTCCTGATGTAGTTCAGCTCATACGATGCAGGCGTAGCCCTGTGAGCCATTTCACTTGGACCTGTTCTCAGCTGGGGTTGAGCATGATAGTGGGAAACGCCCATGTCCTGGAGGCCCCAGCTCCTCTGGGGGTCTCTCTAAGGGTGCCCTATGACTCCCGTGCTTGGCTCTCTGTCCTTCACTTGTGTTTGGGGACACATGTTTCATTTCTGTACTTGGGTTCATTCTGATGTTTTTATTTGTTCCATGCGAGAACCTTGTCATTTGCCTTTTCTAACGCTACTTAGAGACGCATGTGGGACTGTTTATACATATTGGAGGTGTTTTCCTTTTAATTCTCCTGCTTTATGTTTGGCTCCCTTTTCCTCTTTCTCATCCTCACGCTAGCTCTCTGTTCCCCTTGAATATGTTTAAAAATTTAGTACGTGTCCTTTCCTGACTTTCTCCATGCCTGCATATTCACATACAAAAACATGCTCGCCTGTGTTTTCGCTTGTCTTGTGTATCAGCTCTAATTCTTTCTCTACACTTCCAGTTTATCAATAGTCTCCATATGGGTTTTGTTCTCAAGGTCACCTCCCCAAACACTTAGGCCATGATATGGTTTACTCCTTCAGTTGTTTGTCCCTCAAAGGGTTTGGGACAACTTGGTCCCTAAATGGCTGAGGCATGCTGGTTACAAGGAGGAGCTTGGATTTGGGTCCTGATCTTGGGGAGCAGCAAATGTGGACACTTAGTGCAGTGAACGGGGCTTAGGTTCAGGAGCGCGGAAGGTTTAAAGCTGCTTGTGACATCAGGCTCGTGGTCTCTTCTGCAGAACGTGCACTAGATTGCAGCCCTGGGCTCAGGGCAGGCAGGGGACCTGGAGGAACCCTTCTTCAGGGGGCACAGCAGTACTGTAGGGGCACTGACCAAGGGGACCCTCGTCAACTGTAGTGGTGAAGGAGGCAGGGTGGACAGAGCTTGTCAAGCAGGAGTTGTGCATCACCGCGGTATTTGTGGGTCAGGCCCCAGCCGTGGGGACACATGTCCTGCCTTGCGTGTATGGACTTAACCTGTCTGTCCCAACCATCCAGTCAGTGCAGCTGGACTTTGTGGTCAGCAGGGACTTGTGCCTCTCGTGTCTTCTTCCCTTCCTGAGGTATCTGACATAATGTCGATCCCAGATGCACTGATGAAGATGCCCGTTGCCAACTGGAGCAAGAAAGATAAAACTGCGAATGAGCCCTGCACATGCCACTATACCTCCTTTGAACCTTTCTTTTGTGTACTGGGAATCGAACTCAGGACCTTGTGCTTGCCAGGCAGGTGCTGTGCCGCTGAGGTAAATCCCTGGCCCTGAACTTCTTCATGTTTGAACCTTCTAGCTTCTAATTACAGATGTCTCTGTATCTGTGTGGCACTAATAACCCAGAAAACATTTTCCAGTATTTTACTAGAGTTCAGACGCTGCTGTTAGTATCCGTTCACATCAGTGCAAGTTCTTCTGAAACTTGGGCTTCGGCTCTTGGAAGACAGCAGAGACAGCTCCTATGCGAAGACCAGGACCAGATCCTGGCCTCTGAGCCAGCGGCTGCTCCTTCTGCTGTGGTTTGCAGCCTCACACAGAAGTGGCTCAGACAGCGGGGCAGAGTCCATGGGCCTGATTTGCCGCCGGGCCTCTCTGCAGCCTTTCCTGCAGTGGAACCTGTAGGTAGTGGGCCACATGTCACGGCTCCAGAGGGTCCTGGACACTGCTGTACCCTTGAACACCAGCGAGGACTCCAGGCCAGGATCCCCACCGTGAGCAATGCCACCTGTCACACTCAGCGTTGCTGCTTCGGCCTTCTGTTTAGACCAGAGGTGTCTGAGCAGGACCAGTGCTGTGAGGAGAGACAGGGGTATGGGATTGCTGTGCTATGAATTAGTCTCCCTTCAGGTCTTGGGAAAGGATATATGCTGAAAGTGATGGAAGTCTGGTTGTCTGTTATAGGAAGATGTTGGACCTCAGCGTGACCCAGCAATGGAGACTCTGGGCCATTTGTGTGCGTGTGGGGCTGAGGATGGCGTGCCGAGGGTGCTGGGAGAGCCATGGAAGCTTCTACTCCTTAATTTTTATGCCCTGGCCAGGAGGCTGTGAGGCCTGTCTGATTCTGGTCACCTGCTCAGGAGGACAGAAGGGATAGTCTAGTGTGTCCTGGGGAGGAGGGTGGGACTTAGGTATGTGGTTACTCCTGGGAGGTCTCCCATTGGTTCTTGATTCTGGAGCAGGCAGCCTTCCATGAGGACGTGACTGACTCCATGCATGGTGAGGTCAGTCCACAGCCAGCAAGGGGCTCCTGGAGGTACACATGTCGCTGTGGTAAGGGCTGCTGCCTTCCCCAGCCCACTGTGGACCTTGTGATGTGCACAGGCTGGCTTTGCATTAGTTGCATGAAAAACAGTCTTTGGCACTGAAGTTCAAAGATGTGGATCCTGCCTGTGTCTTAACATGACACAGATGGGCCTTCATTGGAAGTATCTTTTGCTCCTCCAGCTCCATTCTCATGAAAACAAGCAATGGAATCCTTTGCCCAAATAAATCACAGAGGTGGTCTGAAGTCCTCACCTGCTTCCTGTGTACTCTGGAGCTTCAGGAAGACCCTGCTGTAGGGCTGAGGACCTGCACTTCGTCTTGGAGAGCTCACCATGGGAAGAGAGCTCTGCTCCAGGGCACCACAGTGCTGACCAGGCGGGGTCACCCTGCAGCTGCAGCTGCGAGGTCTCCAGCCTGCCCAGGAAAAGCTGTGCCACCCGGGCCCTCAGCGATGCTCACCTCTTGCTTTCCCGCTGCACTGCTGCTCTGCTGCGGGGATGGGCTGGCACAGTTTCAGAGAAGCGGGAGACAGTGAGACCAGACTGCAGGCACTGTGGGACAACCAAAGCCATTGTCTCTTCACCAAGTCACCAAGCTGCTCCATCTCAGCTTCTGCATCACCGAAGCTCAGGTAAGACGGGGCTTCCCTTGTAGGGCCCTCGGCAGGACTAACGCGCTCCCATAGCCCCACTCCAGGTCTATGGCTCGAGTCAGGCTTAGTTCCAGGTGCTGTATTTTCTGTGATTTGTACAATGAGCAGTGATGTGCATCTGACATGATGGTACCTTCTGGACGAGCCGCACCGCCCTCGAGGCCTCCGTCTCCCCTTTTAGCCACCCCCTCCCCCAAACTTCACAGCCACTCATCTTGCAGAGCCCTGCAGTTTCACCTCTTTCAGATGGGTGCCAAAGTGGGCGCTGCAGCCTTTTCGAATTGACTTGCTTTCACTTAGAAATATGTGTTTACATTTCCTCCGTGCCTTTCCGTGGCTTGATGACTTCTTCTCATGCCAGCACTGAGTGCTGAGTGCTGACCCGTTGTCTCCGATGTGCTATGGCTTCTCCATCCACCTGCTGAAGGACATCTTGGTTGCTTTCCAACTGCAAGCTGCTATAAGCATTATGTGCAGGTTTTTGTGTACAAAGGCTTACTTTCCGTAACAGTCGATGTGACAGATGTGGAATTTACCCTGTCATGCCACAGTGACCGATGTGTGTCAGGACTGAAACCTTCCTCCAGGGTCCTATAGAGATTTCTGTACCCAGCTGGCAGAAATGAGATGTTTTAGGGCTCCCAGCTGTTGGTCTGACATTCACAATACACATCTGGTCAGTCCTGTGTATTTATTTGTGTTCCTTAGGTCAATAAATCTAAATGCTCAGGTGTAACTTGTCTTTAAATCTTTACTGAGGTTCTTCTTACTTTTCACCAGAGCTTTGATAAAACTCAAAACCATGAAGAAAACGTAGGTTAAGTGATGACTGCATAATTATATGGGAGGGTTACACAACATTTTGTAATGCATAAAAACGGCATTCTGCTGCCAGGGTAATAAAAACAGTCAAAAACGTAGAGCAGACAATGCTGAATGAAGTGAATTTAAATCCGGAAAAGGATGTAACTATTTAGAGTGTGAATCTATTTGTCAGAAGTGTGTAATATGGTGAGCACATTGCTCGAGTGCATGCAGATTGAAGGAAGGTGTAGTGGTGACTACAGACATTTGATTTTGACCAAGCTGTTTTGAATGACTCATATGGAGATGAGGCGACATTTTGAGAAGTACACAAGCAATGCTAAGTAATGAGAGGAGAAGTAAATGTCTAAAATTTTTTTTAGAACTGAATGGGAAAAATGGGACAATTTTATTACTTCAAACCAAGAATTCTAGGAAATAAGTAAAATCTCATTTACAAAGCTTCATTTTTCAGAGTTTGTTCATACAGTGTACCAAAATTTCCAAGCAAAGAGAAACCGGTGAGGAAGGTTTTTGTCTTCTGTGTTCCCCGCTTTGATCTACGTGTGTTAAATGTTGGCTACCGGATGGAATAAATGACATGGGCCGCCTGCCTGCGTGTGATCCACAGTTACTTCCGGGGGGGGGGATGGCTGTGAGTCTTTCTGCTCCTGTCTGACACGAAGTGGGTCTTATCCCATGGTTTCTCAACAGCGTTTCCCCTCATGGCAGAGAGCAAGGAGGATTCCCACTGTGGCATGTCCGAGGTCTCCCTACCTTGCCGAGTTCAAACACCACTGTGTACCATCAGTCTGCAGAATATACATAAAACTTTCTCTACTTTTTTTTTCTATCAAGGATATTTTTAATTCATAAAAGCCTGTATTGTTCAGACCACCAGAAATGACGGTTAAGATTCTGGGCAGGAAGACCGAGAAGCTTCTGGCTCTGAGCAAGAGAGAGGGGTGGTCCACCACTGAGAGTGTTGAAAATAATGGAAAGTCTACCCGAACCATAATCCCACAGAAAATAATAACTTTAATCACAAACCAAAGAAGTTGAGCTTCTTCCTCCACAACTGGCCTTCTGATTGCCATCTTTTGTGCGTGTGGCACATGTCCCATGATTGCTGTGTCACTTGCTCATGGCCAAGCTGAATGACGCTTTTTCAAACACATTAACATTTCCATTGTCAGGGATTTTATCAGAATGCACAATATGCCATTCTAGATGATCCATTATGACCATCTCTTAAGATACATGAGATGTATTGGGGAAATGGGGTATGATGAGCTTTTTCTCCTCCTTATGGCGCTATCATTCACCTGTGATTTAATGTTTCACCCTTGCATCTGTGAAAGAGAAGTAGGAATTGGGGAACTGTGGGGATGTGAGTAGTGACACCATTTGCATAAAGAAAGCTTTGTTTTCCCATGGCATGCGGAACTGCAGTTTACCAAGCATGTCCATTTGTCTTGTGACAACCTTATAAAGTAGGTAGAGGTAATTACAGTACTGAACAGATCAGAAAACAGGCCTGCAGAGTTAACACTAATGCAAGGAGTCTTTCCTAAGCATCTGAGTGTGTAGGCGTGAGTACACACTGAATCATTTGTCCTGAAACACCCCTTTCTCCAAGAGGGTCTTCCTGATGTGATTTATCCTGTGTGGCAGCATCTCGGCCATGGTAACTCGATAGTAGATGGCAGCCTTCCAAGGTGCTGCTGGCTTCCTTGCTTCTCGAGTTCCCTGCTTGTGAGAATGTTAAGGCAAACCGAGCGGGCCATTGCGACAGCAGTTATCACTCACCCGGTAACTTTCCGTTAGCGTGGGAAAATGTCTCCCTGCCACGGATTAACTAAGAGCCAGTTCTCTGGAATTCTGTGTCCTGACCTGAATTTCTGCTGATTTTTGTGAAGCCAGGACAGAGAGATTCTTTGCGGTTGCTAACTGGAAACTGCAGAGGAATATAAGGGGGTGACACAGCTGCATTTATATTAGTGCAGGTCGTTTTTAATTAATGCCACATGCAGACTCTGACCACAGCACTTCCCCTAGTTTGATGGTTCCTGCTGGCCGTGTCGCCTAAAAATTTCCCAAATTACTCCCATGTCGTGCTCCATGCAGCGGTGACTGAGTGCCACTACCCAGGGCAGTAGGGCAGTAGGAACCGCATCAGTCAGGAGAGAGGGTGTGGACAGGCGATTCAGGTGAAAAGGGGATGCCTGAGGGAACCCCCCAAAAGAACAGATAATAGGAAACAGGGATTTTGCAAATGTGAAGGGGACCAAAGATAGGGAGGAGGGAGGAGGATGAAAGAGCTTTAAGATGTGCAATGTACCAGTACCAACTCCCCACGAGAGGTGCAATGCACCAGTACCAACTCCCCACGAGAGGTGCAATGCGCCAGTACCAACTCCCCACGAGAGGTGCAATGCGCCAGTACCAACTCCCCACGAGAGGTGCAATGCGCCAGTACCAACTCCCCACGAGAGGTGCAATGCGCCAGTACCAACTCCCCACGAGAGGTGCAATGCGCCAGTACCAACTCCCCACGAGAGGTGCAATGTGCCAGTGCCAACTCCCCACGAGAGGTGCAATGCGCCAGTGCCAACTCCCCACGAGAAACATAGCCGTTACGTACTGCAAACACGTACTAACAAAAAGGTCATTTTAAAAAGTAAACCCTGACCCGAGGCTGACTCCAGAGTCACTTGTGCCCACTCGGCAGGAAGCAAGGGTGAGGCTTACTTTTTCCGACTCAGTGAACTGGTTTTCAGGGGCTGGGTGAGGAGAAACCCTTCTGGGGTCAGTAGCCAGGCAGAGTGGGGTCCTCTACCCACGAGTATGCATTGTCATCACCACTTTCACAAGGGTTGCAGGCACCAGCGGCTTTTCACTGCAAGATTCAGGGGTTCTGGGTCCTGCTGCTGCGCTCGCTCCTGTGAGGACATCTCAGGTCTGCAGTGTTAGATTTGCATCAGGTGCAATTCTGATGTCATACACGACAGGCTCTTCCACAGTTCTTACTGAGAAGTGGGGAGAAGAAACACGAAGAAGCTAAATAGTCAGAAGTGAAATCAAGCTCACTGATTTGAATCAATGGAGTGGGACTTGTTAACCATTTAACAAGAACTGCAGCTCAATAAGCCTGAGATACATTTGGGGTTAGATTGGCATATATTTGATATTAGTACATATTGAGTATAAAATGTCTTTAATGCTTAAACTGTCTTTCTTAAAAATAGATTAAAATATGCTACACTAGTTATTTTGCACTATTAACTTGCTTTTCAGGCAAATAGTATAAAGATAAATTTAAGACTGAATTTTGGCTTAGTTTTCAGAATCTCAGAGCGGAGGAAGCCAGGTCAGACATGAGAGGAAACGATGGAGGCAGGTTTCACTTGAGTGGACCCAGACATAGGGTCAGAACAAAGCTCGTACGTGAAATTACACCACGCGTGTTTAATGATGCCTGCTACGTGCAAGGCGCAGTGCGTGGCTGTGAAGGTGCAGATATGAAATCAACTAGAGGGTGACTTCAGAGGGAACATACACAAGACAGTGTGCCCAGTGACCCAAGAGAGGGGATTGGGAAGGCTTGGCTGGCCTTGGGGCCTGCACCTAGGAGGCAGTGAGGGGCTGCGGAGAGTTTTGGAGAAGGGTACTAGCATGAGGAGCAAGTGTTTTAAGAAGAACCACAGACACAGTAATTTTCACAGCTAGGCAAAACACTGCTGCATGGATTGAATGAGGAGTGCGGTCCAAGAATGATAAGCCATGGTAGTTAATTGTATGTAAAGAAAAAAGAGGTCTCAGGAAAGCTACAGGGTCACTCAAGTGACCACAGTGGGCTTCTTGGGAGACGGAGTTTCAGCAGTGGCCTTGGGCAGGTAACTGAGTCCTGTGGCAGGTGCCACTGGAGAGGTGCAGCTCTTGTGTCTTGAGATTTGTGAAGCTGGAGGTGGAGGGTAGATAAAGGCAGAAAACTGAAAGCTGGACCTCGAACAATCAGCCCTGCGGTTAGGTGGTGGCCCATGGAGTCTGTTTGTTCTCTGTGCTTCTAGCTCCAGGGAGTGTGAGCCCACACTGAAGGGACGGGGGTAGAGACGGAGAGCTGAGCCTGCCGGTGAAGAGCCGCACCGTTACCTGTGCAGCTGCTGTCTAGACCCTCCCTGCTCATGGGCCACCTTTAAATCACAGTAGCAGTGACACGGTTGGCCACTGCCCACCTTTGCTTTCCTGCTCTCTAGTGCTGCTGCCCTAAATGTGCTTTTGGCTCTTGATTTACTGTTAGAAATTTCCTGTGCATTTTGGGGCTGAGAGTTAGTGGGTCAGGTTTTGGAATTTGAAACCCAAACAAATCTTTCACTACTTCCTCCAATACTCTCAAATTAATTTAGGGGTCAGAGGGCATCCTGTGAAAATATCAGGGGGAACCTAGGTACTTAGTTCTGCCTGGATCCAAAAGGAAAGCTGTCTAGGTGAAGATTGGTGCCAGGTTCATTCTGGAGCGGACAAATCCGTACCGATTGAGAACATTAGCACACAAGTCATAGGATTAACTCCTGAAACAAATATTTGAAGCAATAAGCATGTTTAACTGTGCAAAAGAAGTCACAGAATATCAGTGGAGAATGGAAACACCAAGAATCCAGATCAATAACTAAAACATAACAATGACTTTCATTGTCAAAACATTTCACTGTGTGCTGACCAAGCACCTCTTATCAGAAGCCATGCCTGGGATGCTGTGCGCACCCTAAATGTCAGACCGAGGCTGCTCACAGAGAAAGCGTGAAGCAGGGGGTGAGCTTCTATCTGGTGACAATAGCGGCCTTACTGTAGTAATGAGCACACAAACACATGTAACATAGAGTAAAAGGAAATAAATGATGCACTGAGGAAAGGACAGAGCTTGAGAGGGTGGTGCCATCACTTCTGAACAGAGGAAAGTTTTCTGGAGAGGTGACACTGGGGATAATAATTATGACCATGCTGGGTGTGGTGAAGGTGGTGGTGCTGGTGATGGAGAGAGAGCACTTGGAAGCCGTCACCCGATTGTGAATCACATGGCTCTCTGCTGTTTTCTGGACATAATCCATGTTATTAATACAGAGTCGGCCAAAAGCTGTATTCACACTTCTGCAGTTCACCATGCTGATCAATGTCTGGAAGCAAATGGCCACCACCTCGAGCACCTCTTGTACCTGCAGAGGCTAAAGGTAACTTGTATTTGACTCATGATGTCTCAATTTAGTATTAAAGTATTTACACAAAGTCTTATTTTCCTAATGCATATTTTTTTTGGTGACTCTATTTTAATGATGGGTGAGAGGAAGAGAATGGAGATCCCAGGTAGTGAAAGAGCTTAAGAAGAAGCCTGTCATGGGCTGGTGTGTGTAGAATTTGTTGTATTAAAGTTAACTGAGCACAGCAGGTTTTAAGTAAGATTGGGAGAGATCAGCACAAGCTCCAAACACTCCATGAATCGCTCAAGTCACGCTTTGAGTCCTCTGGGCATGGAGATTAGAAGCCGAAGCCTCTGAGCTCAGCAGAGTGGGCTTGTGGAGAGAACATCTGTCCTCCTGAGTCCGAGAAGTGGTCTCTGGAACTGCACGGTCCGCAGCAGAACTTACATCCGAGGTCTGAACTCAGTGTTTGCATGGCTCTAGGAAGAGATTTGGCGAGAGCCACTGAGACCGGTAAGAAAGAATGGCCGGTACGTCACGGGCAAGGAAGAGCGGTGACGCTGTCTCAGATGCGGGGTTCTTTTCCATTTTGACTCATGTTTCCTAAAGCACCTCAGATTCCTTTATTTTTTCATAGGAATTCTGCATATGCCTGAAATAACCCACAAGCACCACAACGCTTCGCTAACCAAGAATATGTTTTATTATATTTAAGACTGACTGATTCTAAAGCATTCAACGTAGGAAGAAAAGTCACTTCATGAAGAAGGTGTCTTTATGGGAAAAAAATCTGGAGAATTCTGATAACTCTGAAAGAGACATAAAAACAAAAAAAATAATGACTCCAGAAAAGGGTATATTTTTAAAACAAGTCGAACTATCTTAGAGATACCAGTTGTGGTCTTTCTGCAAAAATATGTGGTCACCTGGGGTTGGGGAGGGAGTGTGTGTGTGGCAGAAGGCTTAATCAGCCTAATAAAGTTCACTACCCAGTCCAGCAGGGCTGAGCCAGTGGAGATCAGGGAGGAACAGAGAGGTTTGTCTGTAAAACAGTCAGTGGATTACGAGGAATACGTGGCTTTGGTTTTTAGTTTCGGTAAATTCCAAGCAAAATATGAAATAACAGTGACAGTATAAACATAACACCATCTTAAAAGATTCAAGTCTGAATTTATCTTAGATTTTAGAGGCAGCAAAATCAGACAGGGGACTCACTTCCCTGGCATGATACCGAGAACACCACTCCTCACATGTCAAATTCATATGTCTCCCTTGTGTCCCTGAACCTTCTGGGAGCCTAGGCACATTGAGACATAGGGACCAGGCCAGGTTCCTGAGTCTTTGGATATCCACAAGGTTTGATTTGTAGTGAAAAGGATTATCTTAAAAGTTCCAGAGATTTCTAGGCAAACTGTTAATATGAGAATCGATGTTTAACTCTTCCCTCTCACATTCACCTTGAATCTATCACATAGTATGCAAAACAGGCAAAAAGAAATCTCCACCAGTGTGAGTAAACAGTGTGGCAGGCAGCAGGCGGGGGGACCTGGTGAGAGAACGGAAGGACCCGAGCTAGAGTGCAGCGCTGAGGTTCTGCCTCTCGGGCCCACTGCCTTGGGTGTGCCGCTGGTTTCCTCCGGGAGTTTGGGCCACTTGCAACAGCCAACCCTAAAGGCCTAATGAAAGAGGCGACCAAGAAGGCCCCAGGAGGCCCCTAGGAGAAGCAAAACTGGCTGAGAAAGGCAAGGGGAGAGTCCCTTACACCCGTGACGAGAAGCTCGCAGGGGCAGACCTTGGGCAGCCTCTGTGTACCAGGAGGAGGCTGTAGAGCTCCCGGCCATTCAGATCAGCTCGCGGTGGACTGTTAGAATACTGGGGAAGTACTGACGAGCACTCATCAGCTCAAGAGTGGAGCAGAGTTATAAACTGGCTAATTGAAAAGAAGCAGGTCAGTGTAAATACTGTGTCAGTTTCCTGAATTAAAAGTTAAAAATAATTTTTGAAACAATATGGCAAACTTGATAAGGTCAAAGACAATGGTTTTTCAGGTTGTTCAAGGACTCTGTGGAAGAAGACAAAGGAAATGTAAGAGATTGGTGAAGAAATACGGGAAATAAATATCCTGGTCCAAACCATACACAGTAGAAAATTATGAAGACATTGCAAAGATAAGCATAAATAAACAATAGAACAAGCCAGGGGTGATGGCAGAGGAGTATAATCCCAGCTCGCTGGGAGAGTGAGGTAGGAAGGTCACAAGTTCCAATCCAGCCTGAGCAATTTAGTGAGATCTTGTCTCAAAAAATCCTAGGACCAGGGATATAGCTCAGAGGCACAGTGCCTGCCTGGCGAGTGAAAGGTCCTGAATTTGATTCCTAGTACAAAAAAAAAAAAAAGTAAATAAAATTAAAAATCCTCAAAGTGCTGAGTGTATAGCTCCATGCATAAGACCGGAGGTCTATCCCTAGTATTGCAAAAACAGACAGACAATATACAACATACAACATCTGATTGAAAATGTTGGAAAGAGAATAGAAAGATAAAACAGGAATATATTATCAAAATAAGATGACCAAAACAAGGACAAATAGAACAGATTCCTATTGTAAGGGACAGATTGGTTTAAACTAAAGATGATGTTAAGAAAAGATTCAGTCAATGCTAAACAACACAAGAGGATTGAAAATAAAGCAACAGACAGGAGTGTGACAGGAAGACAGGAGTCAGAAGAAACCAGGTAGCCAGCAATGATGTCAAATAAAGTAGAGATGAAGGCTAAATGCACCTGAAGAACCTCAGAAGTTTACTCTGTATGGATCAAAGAATTGAGCCTCAATGAAAATACGAGGTCACACATACGGACGCCGTGAATACCATGACACCCACTCGGGGGTGTTCAGCTTTGAGGAGAAGCCAGCGGGAGCCGCGGGAGCCTGATGGCTTCTCCATCTACCAGAGGTCAAGCAGGCGCTGGGAAAAGCTGAGATGGGAACTGGGCTAAGGACCAAGAAGGCGCAGGGAAGGAGGAAGCAATCTGTTTTATGTGCTCACAGATGGGGCACCTTGTCTTCAAGTGTCCCTGGCACCCTCCTAAATATTAATTTACTCCTTTCCTATGCCACAGAGAACCTTGCAGTGAGAAACCTCCCCCAAGACTAGCCAGAAGCTGACAGTGAAGCCTTGGGCCCCCTGTGAGTTTCTGCATGAACTGCTAGCTTCCGTCATGGCCTGGACTTAGAGGACTGGCATTCTGTGCTCTCTGCTGCTGTAATTTTCACAAGGGGAACAATACGAAATAATATATCCCAGCAGGGAGCATGGAAATTTACTGCGGGCAGCTTTATACTAGGTTTTAGAAAGAAGGAAATATATCAAACTGATTAAAACAATACACAAGCATGGAGTTAGAGAGGGTGTTAAGCCATTGTTCTGTCCAACACTCATTCGCAGAGGTGGCGATGGAGACGCAGAGGGGCAGGTTTCATCCCGAGCAGCACAGCTGTCCAAAGCTTCCTGGCGTCCGAGTCCTGCTGCTTCTGCCGAGGATCCGCCATGCCTGGTGGGGCACAGTGGGTCACATGGTTGGTTCCAGATTTGGATGGCTGTGGTTTGCCCAGCTGCCTCTCAGAGCCATGTCGGACTCCTCCTGGGGACTCCTTGAGCCACAGACCCTGTCTCTGTTGCAAGGAGAGCTGGAACAATGTGGTTGTCATTACCAGAACTGAAGGCGTCCACCTCTGCCAGGTAACCTGCAACAGCCTCTGACATCATCAGACGCTGGGATCTCTAAACTGCAATCGTGTGTCAGGGGTGCTTTCTGGCACGCCTCGTGACCTCTTTTGGTTAAGGCTCATTTTGTTACTTCCCCCCGGACCTGACCAGGCTCCCCCTTCTTTTCTCCATCACCGGCAGCCCGCACTGGTCCCCCCTGCCTCCTCTTTCTTTGTTGGAGGAAGCTGTCCACGTCTCCATGTCACACCAGGTGGTGACTGCTTTTCCACATCTGCAGCCAGCGCGCGGGCTCTCAGCTGCCCAGGCTGCACTCTGGTGCACACCGGATTTTGTTAGTGGAGCAGAGAAAGCGGAGGTGTGAAAGTTGTGCTTGCTTTTGAGGACTGCTGAACTCTGTTGCAGAGCTGGCCTCGTTTCCAGCTCTGAACTTAGGAATCGAGGGCTTTAGGAAATCCAATCCTCCTTGTTAGAGCATAACCCTTTCTCAGTTACCCACACTGTAACAATCATTTCTTGCTTCCTTTCCCTAAAAGAAGGACCTGGACATCCAGACTGGGGCTGTCCACCCCGTTCCTCTCCTCCTTGTAAGATGCTAGGGCCGCGGTGCTTGGAGTACTTCAGTCCGCCAGGGTCATCAGGAGCCAGGCCAGTACCTGTGTAGCCTCTCTGGGTGGAGGAAGGAGGATGCTTTCGAAGTAAAGTCCTTTCCGCCCCATCCTTACACCCTGCTCTTGACTTTTCAAATGAGCACTTCATGATGGAAAACTACGAACTGCACGGGCACGAGTGGTGTTGTGGAGGTCGGCTTCTCTGGACTCCCCATTTCAGTTGTCTTTGGCTGCAGTGAAAATCAACCCCAAACACATGGGGGAACAGGTGCCCTTCGTCGGCTGACCACCCGTGGCTGGGAAGCCGTTTCTCTGGGCTTTGCTGCTCCTCCCTGTGGACTCTCTCCATCATGCCTGAGTATATTCACAAGGACAGTGGCTCTCATGGTGGACACCACTTTGCTTTGCAGAAAGCCTCACTCTGACCCCCTCAGCACTGACTGATGCAGAGACAAGACAGGGGGGTGGTTAAGGCTGGAAACTGATCACATATGCCGGGGAGGGGAGGTCGGTTAGAAAACCAAGGTGCCCAGACAGGCCTTGGAACAAATGGCTCCAGTCCCAGGTTTCTAGGCAGAGAGGTGTCAAGTGACACCAAGCTGAAACCATGTCTAAATCAACGCGCTGTGACGGTTGAGCAGCTCCTTCTCCTCCCATCCGGAGAGAGGGCTCCACCTGACCTCAGCTTTCTGTGCATTTTCTCTCATCTTACTTCTCCATCTCTCTCCACCCTTCCCCCCAGGAACTTCCAGAGCTGCGCTGGTCGTGATGGTACAGTTTGGGGCTCTCCTGATACCAGGAGAAGAAGCTCACTCTTCTCACTTTTGGTCAAAGAATTGGAGTTTCCGAGTAGGCCACTCTGGGAACGTGGCCTGAGAGAGAAGCAATCCATGCTGGCGAGGAGCCGTGGTGCAAAGAGCTCGGCAGGCCCACAGCTCGCGTCTCTGACGTGACCCAAGTGCCCGCTCCCGTTTGGACTCGCGCATGCCCAGTGCGGCTTTCACATCTTTTGAAGAGTGACCGAATGGATCCGTGTCTAGAAATGTGTCAGGAAAGTGCCAGAGAAGTGAAGAACGGAGATGCTTCAGGCCCATACCCAAAGGCAATGTGGACGTGGCATTTTGTCTCGAACGAGTGGCAGAAGATGGGGGATGATGTGGACACGCATTTGAGCAGTGTGTCCACGGGCAGGGGCCGCCATGACCTTTGAGAGGAGGTCAAGGTCCCTGGCCACTTCCCCTTTTCTCTTTGCTCGCTGGGCAAAGCTTCAGGCGAAGGTCGATGAGGTTTGTGGAGAAGCACGCCGCCGCTGCCTGTCGCGTTCTACTTACTTTTGCAGGTCGTTGGCTTCTGGCTCACGAACGCTGAGGAGCCTGACGATTGTCACAGCTCGGAGTGAGCAGAGGGGGTGGCACTCTCGAACGAGTGGCAGAAGATGGGGGATGATGTGGTGAATATTGATTCAGTTTGTTCAATATTTTACAAAACTATTTTAGCTACTATATACCACTTTGTCCTCTGAATCTTCAGACACACGAACATTCGCTGTGAAGACGATACCGGCAAGACTTCTCAGGTGTGTGCCCCCTATAAAAAAGAGTGAAAAAGTGGGCAGCTGGAGCTGGGCAGTGCGCCGGGGGTGACGGTGGCTGAGGTGACTCTACCGTGGGGACTGGTTTCCTGGCACTGCTTGAAGGAGTCACTGCTAATTTAGGGGCTTAGAACGACACACAGAGATTCTCTAACAGTTCACACAGTGTGGTGGGGGGTGTCCCTTTGGAGGTGCTGGAGGGACATCTATTCCTTTGCCTTTTCTGGCTTCCAGAGGCCACCAC
This sequence comes from Hydrochoerus hydrochaeris, assembly GCA_004027455.1. Taxonomy (NCBI): domain Eukaryota; kingdom Metazoa; phylum Chordata; class Mammalia; order Rodentia; family Hydrochaeridae; genus Hydrochoerus; species Hydrochoerus hydrochaeris. The sequence continues at coordinate 32,264 of PVLA01011172.1, forward strand.
GTTCTGTGGTTTTGGCCCCAGTCATACTAGTATCTGTGGCTGTCACCACATCTCCCCAATAAATCCGACAATATAGTGGTGAGGGTCCTTGGCGTGGAAGCCAGGAAGCCATGTCATTATGATCCTCAGCGTTATTATGCATGCAAAATCCCTGTGCTATTAAGAAAGCAGGGTCACAGGTTTTGGAGATTAAAATGTTGATATCTTTGTGGAAGGGATGTTATTCCATTTCCCCAAACTACTGATTATTACTATTATTATTATTGTATGATTTTTAAAGTCAGCTTTTTAGTGTTAATCTGTTGAACTGTAGTAATCATTTCACAATGTGTTTTTGTGTATATATATATATATCAAAACATCCCATCACATCACATACCTTACATACACAACTTTGTAAAAAAATGTGACAAGAAAAATAGAATAAATACCAATTGAGTACAACAATTACAAGATAACTCCCAAAACAAAACAAGGAAAAGTTAGAATTTTTCCTCAAAGAAAGGAAACCTTTTTAATACATGAAAATTTAAGAGAGAAAGTATAAGGCCCCGCTTTACTTTGGCATAAGAAATGCCTGGCGTGGCCCTGCAGACTGTCCCCCACCCCCTGCTGCAGCTACTGGGGCAGCTGTAAGTGCCAGGGGTAGCCAGGGCTCCCTCCCCGCAGTGTTGAATGGGGCGTTGGTAGAGCGGGCGAGTCCTGCAGGCCACGTGTTGGTTTTGGTGAAAGCAGTCACCAAGAGACCCAAGTGCCTTTTGGAACCTGTATCTCATAGGAAGAGGTGACATTCAATTAAAAACTAAAGATAAAAAGGACGGTATAATGGAGCTAGGAGCCAGCGCAGTAGCTATTTAACTGCTTTGTTCTTGTACTGCTGATTGTTAGTGCTCTGGTTAAATTTTATGTTTGAGTAGCCCTTCGTTAACATTTTCCTCCAAACTTGCTGCTTTTGATGTTTGACTATAGAAAATGGGAGATTCCTCAGAAACAGACATAGAGCATTACAACCGATAGTGTTTTCTTTAAATTTCAAAGTCGCAATTAATTCATCTCAGGATAATGGATTTATACCACTTGAGCAACGATTACTCATTTTCTGTTTTCTGAAAAATCTCACCAGAGAGGATACTCCTTCCCTCCAGAATGGTAGAGCATTTTGGAACTTTGAGATAATTTGATAAAGGTTGGTGTAGGTAACATTTGAGACAACTTAAAGAGTAGGGTTTAGTTGGGTAAGAAAAGATGGGAAGAAGTTTTAAAAGAGAAATAACCATAAATATTATTGCATTAGTTCAAAACTTCTTGGGGAGTACAGCTTTTATTGTTCATGCATAGACATGGCTGGATTTCATTGTATTTTTTCACTATCTTGTTGCAAAGAAACCAAAGTGATTTCTAGGATCCTGGAATGTCTGATTCCTTGGGGAAATTGCTAGGTGATCAGAACTGATTTTGAAGAAGTCACCTTCAAGGCAAAGGGAGCAAATCACTGAGGCAACAGGGCCAACTCCAGGGAGGTAGGGTCAGACAAGGAATAGGGCTGGGCTCTGCTTGTGCACAAGCAGTTTCCTTTCAGATTTAGAACTGTTTATGCTGTTTATTCATAAATGGAGGGTTAGAGGTTAGGGGTGTGGAGAGAAAGACAGAGAGAGGAGAGGCAAGTAGAGAGGGAGGGGAGAGAGAAGAAAAAGGGGAGAGGAAAGGAGAAGAGAGGAGAGGAGGAGGAAAAGGGAGGAGAGGAGAGGAGAGGAGAAGGGGGGAGAGGAGAGGAGAGGGGAGAGGGGAAAGGGAGGAGAGGAGAGGAGAGGAGGGAAGGAGAGGAGCAAGAGAAAAGAAAGGAGGGGAGAGAAGAGAGAGAGGGAGAGCAAGAGAGAGAGAGAGGGAGAGGGAGAGGGAGAGCGCGCCCCAGGAAGGACTGTGGGGCAGCCCTGTCCCGGGCACACAGCTCCCTGCCTCCAGCTGGGAGGAGGCCTCAGCGTGGTCCTTCCTGCCTGCCTTAGTTTTGGAGAGAGGAGCCAAGAGAGCAGGAGGAGGTGAGCTTTCGCTGTGCAGAGAGACAGGTTGGACAATGTGAGTTTTAATTGAAATCATATCCCCGCACTTTACTTTTCAAAAGCTGTTAGGGTGATGGGGCTGCATTTTCTGGTGACCACCGTCATTACTGTCACACTGACTGCTCTGGGCAGGGGCTGAAGGTTACATGTGGGCTGTGCGGGAGGGGCTGGTAGACCTGGCCCCTATCTCGGGGTGCTGGGCCCCCCCAGGCTGTGGCTGCCCAGCCTCGGGCTGTGCTCATATTCCGTGGCTGCCCACTGCGAGCCCGGCTCCCTGGGCGGTCATGCTCAGCCTGTCTCTGGCTTTCTCTTCCCTTCCGCTTAGACCTCTGGCATCACCAGTGTCTGTCCTCTGTGCTGGGAGATGGACTGAGCTGCAAGGCTCCTGGGTCGTAAGGAATGCTCTCTCAGCGACCTCTGGCAGAGCTGCACTCTGGGCTCTGTGGAGTTCTGTTCCGCAAGGGGACGGTAGCTCAGCTAGATTTTCTAAACCTCTGCAGGTATTTGGGTCTTCTGGGTGCCTTGTTAAACTGCGCTTGTAGACTCAGCATATTCAATATGGGTCTAAGGCTTGGTCTGAGGCTTATCCAGGTCCCGTGTGGTGCTGGTGCTGCAAGGCTATGCCATGGTTAGCAAGGACTTCAAACACAGCTGGAGGGCTGGCTGCAGCCTGTGAGCTGTGCATGCTTTTACAAAGAAAACCCAGTGGTTCCATGTGTGTGCTGAATGCCTGGCGCTACCGTGGTGTGTGGAGAGCACGGGAGAGAGTGAGGAAAACAATCCAGTTCCCAGCCTTGGGTGGGGGGCACCCTGCTCGGGAAGACACATGCAGCGGCCAATCTCATGCCATGTTCATTGCGGCCGAAGTGCCACGCGAGGGTAGGAAGCCGTGTGCTCTAATGTTGGATGCGTGGACCCTCCAGGGAGCGGGAGGCCTTGGTTTAAAGTGGCGCATTGCAGCGTAGGCTTAAGCAGGCTCACAGGGAGAGTTCCTTCCCCTGCTCCCCGGACATGCTCTGCTATCTCTTTCCAGTCCTAAGGGGCTGGAGAGGGTAGGAGTGTCCTCACGGTCTCTTGGCTGTGTGCTGGGCCACTGAGGTGCAGATGCCATGGTGGAAGTGACCCTATGCCTGGGAATCTGGCCAGCTCCCCCTTGCCTGGGCCTGGGAGGGCTCCCCAAGGTGCCGGGTATGGAGAAGAACGCAGGTTAGGGACAGTTAAGGAAGGCTGGATAGAAACTCACGTCTTTTGAGAAGCATGGAGCCAGGGATTCCTTACTACAGGCTGCGATAGGGGTTCCTCCACTGCAAATCAGGGACAAAAGTGACCCTAACAAACGCAGGCATCGGGGCTGTGTCGAGGACTCCTCCTCTTACAGCGGCTGTGTTCGGAGGAAGAAGTCAGGGCAGCCTCCAGCCGTGCCAGGCTCAGGGCAGCTAGGAAAGCCCGGGCCTGGGCTCTGCGCATGTCTGAACCATTCATCCTCTCCACAGTCCGCCGGCATGAACAGCAGGTGGTACAGTAACTCTGGGGGTTCAGACACTGCAGTAGCTGTGGGGTGTCATGGCAAGTGGCTGGCAAGAATCCCCCTCGGACAGATCTTAAGGCGAGAGGGTTCACACTCACCGAATCACACTGTGAAGGGCAGATGTGGCCTTAACTATCCCTCAAGGAAAAATCCTGTGTTGTCACCCTCTTCTTGAAAACACTTCACTCCACAATGACTGTGAACACGATTCCTAAGAGGCTCAAAATACTACATGGGCCGTGGCCGCCAAGCAAAACGCCTGTCAGTCGCAGCTCTAACGTGTGCGAACATTCCTGCCCGGAGTGAGAACCGCGAGTGTTATTGCTTTGGCTTGGGTCTTGGCAGGTGTGTAATGTGACTCCTGATAGCAGGACAACAGATTACACTTGGCCATAAAACCATTTCTAAGGCTCTTGGCACCAAAACTATTATTGCATGTCTGCAGGTGTTTAGTAATTGGATTAATGCGGAGCTGAAGGAATGTCTGCTCCCCAGCGTTGAGAAACACCGAGGACAGACAGATCCATTTCAGAGGGTGACCTGGATTGCACGCTGACAGCCCTGAGCTCACACATGAAGCCAGATCTAAGCCCCGTTCAAATGAACTGCCGTGAGTAGTCACCTTCCTAGGAAAGTTTATCCAAAGCTAAATACAGTAACAATGGCCTTGTGAGTCAGGCGGGAAGGAGCTCCAGCCGGGGTTTTGATCCTCTTCCAAAAGCAGCTCAGACAACTTGAGCTTAAGCTCTCCTATCATGCAGCTCAAGAACCCAAGCCCTGGGTGTGTGATGATAATAATAATTTCTAAAAGAGCTTGGTGCACAGCAGAGGATGCTAATCCTCCCACTGGAAGTGCAGAGACCCAGTACTAGCATCCCAGATCAGCGCCGTCTTCTCAGCTAACCCTTACCTTGACTGTAAAGACGCGGCATCGCTGTGGCTTGGTGGACGCCAAGCGGGCCCTCAAGGACGTGCTTGGTGGATGCCAAGCGGGCCCCTGCCCCACTGGAGCTGTGATCTCGCTAGGCAGAAGAGGTGGCCCTGGGGGTCCTTGCCATTCTGGCTAATTGAAGCTTATGCCATCCTCGGAGGGCAAGAAGCCCGACTCCCGGAGGCGATCATCTGAGTACATGAAGTGTAATTGTGTGGCCTTTCACAGTGAATCTCTCCCGGCTCTACAGCCCAGGAGGGAGGCGGGCCGCTTGGGGAGAGTCCAAGGAGGAACAAGATAATAGCGCGGAGGCGAGTTTGGCGGAGAAAGGCCCAAGCACCGGTGCTGCTTGGTTTCAGGCCTGGAGGGGTGACTCGTAGTTCACACACTCCGTGACGGCAGGCTGTGAGGACGGAGTGGGGACAGCGAGGGAGGGACGCCCTTCGGGGCCTGCGGAGCACGGGTTAGAGGCACAGGGCTCGCTCAGGAGGGGAGGAGGAGGCAGCCGGGATGTTGCATGTGAAGCAGTGACTGCCGGACAGCCCTGCATGCGTAGGGGGCAGGAAGGAAGCAGGCCGTGCTTCCGGTGTGGAGCTGTCAGGCAGGACGCAGGGCCACGCGCTGGGCTTGGGAGGGGGGCCGGGTGGCTGTGCGGGCGGCGTCGCTGCCTGGGGCGGCGCGGAGAGGAGCTTGGGGCAGTGCTGCCCACCTTAGCAGCGCCTCGGTTTGGTGCTTCTAGGGGCTCTCTAGCTGACTCCCTCTGTCCCCACGGGGCGGGGACAATGGGAGGGGAGATGGAACAGCGTAATCGAAGACGATGGTCTGGCATGGTAGGAGGATGAGGAGCCAAAGCCTGGGGTGCAGCCGGTCGCCTTGAGGTGACGGTTTGCCAAGGTCTGGAGGGGGGGGCCTGGGCCCATGGGGCCCATCAGGATGCAGCGGACCGCTGAGTGGCAGGTGCTGCAGAGAGGAGGCCAGGGGAGCCAAGGGCCAGCTGGGCAGTGCCAACCACAGCCAGCTTTCCAGGCACTTCCCCACTCCGTCCTCACCACCTACCGCCATGACTTCTGGGACTGGGCCAGGGCTGTAAAGCAGGGAAGGACTCGGCGCCTTCTTTGCTGAGTGGGGGTGGCAGGGCCGGGTGGGGAGGCAGAGAGGATCCAGAGGCGAGAGGGGGGCAGCAGGTAGGACAGGGTGAGGGCAGCCGAGAGCTGCTGCAGCCGAGTCTTAGGCGGTCACAGGAGCTGGAACCATCCTATATGTTTTTCCAGGGGGTGAAAAAGCTCAGGTAGTGAAGACAGAGCGAAGAAACTACAAGGTCGAAGGAGACCAGAAAGCCCAATTCCAAGCCTTGCTTCCAAGGCTGCTGATGAATGCACGGAACAGCTACTGAGGGACTTAATAAATAGCCTTCGAGAAGCCCAGAACTGCAGGAACCCCGGGGGGCCTTGCGGATTGCACATCTGACTGTTTCTTTACCGTCAAGGGCACCGAAAGGGACCTGGGCTTCTTCCTGGCCCCTGTACCAGCTGCCTGACACGAGACTCCCCGGGGTCCTGGAAGCAGAGAGGTAGAAGACGCTACGCCCTGTGTGTGCCAGTCTTAGGCATTTTGCTATAATGGCCTAAAACAGACTGAGACAAGGATGCAGATAAGCAGGAGAGTGAAGGGGGAGTAATTACCCCGCGCTGTTACTCTACCCGAAGCAGAACAATCAAGTTAGGAAGTTTAATTAAGTGACAACTTAATTATGATGTAAGATACGATAAAAGGGAGCGAACTGTCTGGTTAAGAGCTTGCAGTTCTTTTGAGAGAAACGAAAGACCCCTGACAAGGAAAATAATGGGTTCCTTGGGGAGGCCGCTGCCACAGAGGCCGCCTGGCAGGCAGCGCCCTGGAGACTGTGCCGAGAAGCGTGGATGATACAGACATGCAGATCTGTGTGGGGGACAGTGTGTGCGTGTGTGTGTGCGTGCGTGTGTGTGTTGTAGGACTGAGAAATAAGTGAGAGTAAAGAGAGGAGAATCCATCAGGCGCTCATAGGCTAGTTATTTGGTAAATCTTGGAATAGCTTCTGTTGGTGATGCTTAAGATGCATTGCTGATGTTGGCGGATTCTCTGCAGAGACACAGAGCCCAGCCATGGAGGGCAGCCTGGAGCTGTATCTTTCCCCTGGCTGGAAGGCAGAAAACTTCTGTTCTCACTTTGTCAGTAACCCTTGCTTTCTGTTGCTCCCCTCAGTGAACTAGTGTTTTGAGGCAGGCATTTGTGCTTAAGCCAGTGAAACTGGTGCTGCTAACATAGCATCTGGACACTTCGGGGCTCTGAGGCTGGGGTGTTTGCGAGGGGAGCCAAAGTGCCTCTAAGCAGCTGGGAGGGCCAGGGAGCAGGGCCCCATCAGGCTGCCTCTGCCGCTTGTCAGACCTTCCCTGGCACCCCTTGTCCTGGAAACCCAATGGCGAAGGGTCCCTCTGCACGATTTCTCACTCCTTCTTGACGACATCCTGGCACAGAGGGAATTATTGCATCACAGGTCAATTTTCTCACCTCTTTTAAAATTTTTATCATGTAGAGCAGCATGCTGAAAGAGCTCAGTGCTACTAGAGATTGCAGAGCCAAATGGAGATCCACCCTCCAGATTCTGTGCAAAGACCCTGCTCTGCACACGGCGTGCTGCTACGGTCTGGAGCCCAGCGGCTTCCTAACGGGCTCAGGTCAGGAAACCACCTCTCCAGCGGGCTCTTCTGAGGAGACAGTTCCCAGAGAAAATCACAGTAAAAGCTCAAAGACCTGGGCTATCTGCAGCACGAGGCGAACTAAAATCTGAACTGCCAAAAGTAAGAGAACAGCAACAGCAACCAAAAAGTAAGAAAACCAAGAAGTGTTTTACACAGGTCAGGACAACAGGAGTTTCCCAGTTCCCGAAGGCTCTGTGGGATATGGGTTCATAAGAAACTGGATTGGATCACGGTGAGCATTACGTAGGTATCTAATTAATAAAGCAGTTTTCCATAAATAATAAGTTCTACTGTATTATCTTGGTTTTTTTTGAGATTATTTAATCAAAATCTTTTTATCCAAAGGTGTGACTGAACAGGTAAGTGTTGACCCAGATGTTGAATTCTCCGAATCACTGATATTTTGTTGTTCTCAGAAAAGCACTGTGAAACGCGGGCTGGTGGTTCCCTTCCTACTTTGGACACAAAAGCATAGGAAGGAACGGAGCAGAAACCTGGGAAAACTTCGGTTTTAACAGATGTTCAAAATGGTAGTGAGTGACATCAAAACACACACTGCTTGTATGGATGGTAAGAATAATCACCTGTACTAGTTGGTAAAACCCAAATGGTCTCTTTATAAATATAACTGTAAACAGAAGGAGACGGGGACCCAGCCCCTCACTGCGTAGGAGGCGTGGTTCTGTGTGATGCAGTCACTTGGACGACGAGGTTTGAGGCAGGCAGTCGGAACAGATTTTCATCCCGTCTCTGTTACCTACAGGTACTTAGTCTCAAAGTGTCCATTTGTGAAAAGGGAGCGGTAACTTTTTGGAGCCAGGGTTGCTGCTGGGGGGTTAGATGAGGCCGTGTGCGTAAAACCTCTTGCCGTATTCACGCTGCGTGGTGTTCCGAGGGGCAGCGTCCATGTGGGTCACCACATCCCGGGATGCGCACCAAGGCCACACTGTGGCGAGTGCCAGGATGGCCCTGCTTCTGTCTTTGCTTTTCTTCCTGTACAAAGGGCCCACCACGTAGTTCTAAGTGACAGGGAGGTTGCGATGGTTGTCATCTGAGGTGTTCCCCGAGAGCTCCCCGTGCTGAAGCCTTTGTTTTGAGCTCTTGGGCTCTTGAAATGGTTAGAGGACAATGGCCCTAACCTCATTAGTGGCATAACCTGGCAGTGGACAGGACTGTGATGGCAGTATTGGATGCCATAAGTGGGTTGGG
>PVLA01011172.1:40826-55856 GCA_004027455.1 Hydrochoerus hydrochaeris
ACACACACACACACACACGGACACACACGGACACAGACGTGGCCGCATCTGAGGACTGCAGAGCCAGGACTGTGGATTTCCGGATCTCTGACAGGGAACCTCGGGACAGGGAAGGCAGGCTATAGAGAAGACATTTTTAGTTTTGAAAAGCATATGCACAGTCAGGAAGAAGGCTTGGCCCAGAGTGGTCGGACTGCGTGGACTTGTGTTTTCCTCCCAGTGCTCCTCCGTTTCCTTTGGTCCTTCTGTAATGAGCACGTGCGTTTGCGATCAGAAACAAGATACAGTAAGATAAAGCCAAACCCAGCCCTGGGGCTGTACTCGAGACGGTGGTTGCTTTGTGCTCTCTGTGCCCTGGGAGTCATGAACACACAACTCTTCACATGGGCAATCTCAGTGTCACCTGGCCAGAAACTAGTTTGTTTCTGTCCCCAACAGGGCCCTGTACCTGATCCCAGTGTCTCCTGCACCAGACCTGTCTCCCCTGGGAACTGTTCTTTGCTCTGAGTGCTTTGCCCCGTGGAAGGGGACCTCCGTGTCCACTGGCCAGGTGAGGGGCAGAGGCCTATGCTTTGGGGTGCAGTGATCCTCAGCACTGTGGCTTTTCTAAGGACCTCCTCAGGCCTGTGCTTGCCTGAGTCTGCACTGGTGAGACCTGGGGATCTGCTCTGCTCCACCATCATGAACAAAGGGGGGGAGGCAGAGCTCCAGCCCTGCGCTGAGGATGGGCCACCCAAAGTAAGCTGCATGCCACCAGGGTCAGGGCATGGACGGGTGCCTGGGTTCTGCTGGTAACCAGTGGCCTGTGGGCCCAAGGCTGTGGTGGGCACAAGGCTGCAGCCTGCAGAAGTGCTGGCATTCTCTGGAATGACAGTGCCGCTCCTCCACCCAAGCCCCTTCTGCCCGCTGTGCTTTTCTGGTGGATGCCCCACCGGAAGTCCTGGCTGACCTGTGGGCCAAGCCCACCATGGGCCAGGAGCAGAGGCAGGTGGCGGCCCTAGCCGGAGAGTTGGGCTTCGCAGTGCTGCGGCTGGGAAGGATGACGTCCTGGGTACCCCGTCCCAGGACTTCTGCTCCCCAAGGTTTTGACCTAATCTAAGTGCCTCTGTGAGCTTTGGGGGCCACCTTCTAAGCTCCCCTGTGCCTGTGTTGCCTGCTTCTCTTCCCTTCCTTGCTCCTGCTTTGAAATGAAAAACAAAGCCACCTGTCAAAGGTGGCGATGTGCTCAGACCCGTCACCCACTCGGGTGCAGGAAGGCTTCAGAGCGGAAATTCCTTGGGTCTGAGTCCTTGCAGGTGCCCGATTCATGCCCTGCGCCCCCACCTCTGCTCTGACTTTTGGATTTTATGGTAAAGATAAAATATGTAGCCGTGTTATTTGGAGACTAATGACTTACATGGCATTTATTGTCTCAGACTTTAGACACTGAATTTCAACAGAGACTAGCTGAAACCTAGCTTCCTCTATTCTGGGATTCTGGGTCGGTACAACATCTGACTGCTGCAAGAGGAAATATTCTTGACCAGGCATCTTCAATTTCATGCCATTTTAAGCTATAAAAACAGGGGTACCGACAGTACAGACAAGGGGACACTTGTGGTACATAACTCGCAGGGAGGTGGTGAGCGGCGATTGTGTCGTTATCTGCCTGAAATTAAGTGCTTGTGTGTGAGCTTTTGTTTCCCTGAAGAAACAGATACACACAGAGATAGAAGAAGGGAGGCGAGCCCTGTGCTAACCTTTCCTTACACCCACTGTCTGCAGCGGACTTCACCGGTGGCTGTCCAGGGCCTTCCGCCATCTGGCTCCAATGTAGCCTAAGGAGAAAGCCGCAGGTCTCTCTTCTGTGACAGTTTTATGCTGGAGAAGGCTGGCAAGCCACCTCTTACAAAAGACCCAGCCAATCTTTGATCTTTCTGTGTTTCTGACCTTCTGTAGTGCACACACAGAGGGCCATGGAGGCCACCTGGGGGCTGGGCACATCCTCTCACCCACGGAGGTCTCTCTGCTGCCCCCCGAGGTAAGTCAGCATGGCTTCTCTGGTTTGTGCATTTGTGTTTGCAGTCTCACACGTGAGAAGCCATGACTTGGAAGAAATGTCAGGCTGACTCCAGACTATTGCACTGGCCCTTGAGCAGTGCCTTCAGGGGAGCAGAGCACACCAGGGAGAACTTCTCCAGCCAGCAGGGAGGGTCTGCTGTGTCGTGTGCACAGGACACAGGCTTGTGTTCTGACCGGTGAGAGCTCAGAGCAGGAGAGCCTACTACCTGAGGTCCATGGGTGTTGCTGAATTTCCCGCTCTTTGGACTGTAAGGTGGAGGCAGGAATCTTGGAGTACAGGCCACCCAAGTGGGAGGGTTCGAGCAGTTTCCCCCACACAGGTCTGCTGCCGCCTCGGTCTCCCGGTGGCTGTGGAGGCACCGGAGAGGAGTCTGGTCTGATGTCCCGCCTCATATTGGCTCACGTGTCTCTCTACAGGAAGTGTCCCCTGGTTGTGCTGTTAGACTAAACGCTTCGGCTCAGGACCCCAGGCTGACTTGAGGACGCCCTCTCCTCCCTCGTTGTGTCTCCCTCTGCGTGGTGAATCCTGCACACCGAGAGCAAGAACTAGGCAGGAGCAGATCGTGAGCAAGAGGCAGTGAGCACTTTTGACAGCTGTCGTCACCACAGTCCTTGGATCAAGAAGAGACCATTTCAGAGGGACTAGCTGAGTACCGACTTCACTTGTAACTGCGGGGAATCAAATAACTGTGTCCTTGAGGTGGCCATAGTGTCATGGACGCGATGGCTCTCTCGAGAGGAAGCTGTGGGGCTCAGGACTTGCTGCTGGGGAGGACGTATGAGGTGGGAGTCGGGGGCTGCTTCCTGCTGTCCCCCCGGGTGGTTTCCTCAGTTCATGGAAAGCAGCTGTGGTCAGTACTGTGTTTGGCAGTGCCATGATGACCCGCATTAGAGATGGACAATCTCCTTCAGAGGCAATTCCGAGCACGGCTTTTCCTCCAAGCTTCAAAGAGCCTCAGAGAGGCCCTAGGTCGACATGAAAACTTAGCTTGGTTCTTAATTTCTCAGCTTTATTCCTTGCAAGTCATAGGCCTCCTCCTCAAGTTAGTTAGAAAGAAGGGTTACAATAAAGAATGACAAGTTCATGCAAGGGAAATGCTTAGACGTTCTCGGTGGAGATGCAAACCCATGCACCCATTATGGAAAGCAATGTGGAGTTTCTCAAGAGATCAAAACTAGAGCTATCGTATGACCCACACTGCACACTGATCTAAAGGAAATAATGTTAGTATGTCACAAAGATAGCCGCATTCCTCTGTTTCTTAGAGCACTTTATAGTCAAAATCCACGATTGCCAGATGGGTGAACAGATAATGAATATACCATATGTGTAGATAATAGAACACTAAGCACCCACAAAGGGCACAGTCTTGGCATTTGCTGCAACATGGGTGGAACGGGAAACCAAATATAAAGCCAAATTAGCAGGGCCCAGAAAGACAAATAACACATGACTTCACTCATATGTGAAACCCCAAAAACCGAGCTCATGGACCCAGTGGGCTGAACAGGCTTTGCCAGAAGATCAAGATGGGAAGGAGAGGAGCGGGTGATGGGGAGAGACTGCATCATGGACACAAGGTCAAGGCCAGCAAGTGCCACGTGCGAGTCCTCCGTCGCACAGAGGTGAGTATGGTGAGCCACGTTGTATCGTATGATCCACAGTAGCCCGACGAGGAGATTTTGGATATTCTTAGCAGAAAGAAATAATGTTTGAGATGAAATGTAACCTGAGTGCTTTGGGTTGCTCTTCGAACAATGCATACATGTGTGACTTCCAAACGTGCCCCATAGAGATGCTCAATCGTTATCCACTAATAAAGAGGAATGGCAAATGCCCCCGAGTTTTCTCCTGGACTCCGCAGCCTCTTACACCCATTGCACCCGGTGGCCTGCAGTCCCCCTTGTCTCCCTCCTTCTCTTCGTCGCTCGACCCGCTGGTCATGGTTACCCAGATACGTGGAAGAAGTCGCCGAGACCGCAGGCCTCTCTGGCACTGTGCCCTCTCGCTGCCTCGGCCTCCGCGTGGTTCCCGAATCCGGGAAGAGCGGAAGGCAGCTACTCGCTGGCCCTAAACACGCACCACGCGGCGGGACAACCGCTATGCACCAGGCCCTCGGGGTCTTGCCAGCCCTGTTTTATTTTAACCCTTGCAATAGCTTTGCAATGTAAACATTATCACCTTGATATGGGAGATGAGAAAACTTAACTGCTGCAGGAATCAGGAAGCAGAAAGGAAGGTGGCCCTGCCTGCTGAGCACTCATTCACAGTAGCGGGACTGATTGTGTGATGCAAACTCTTTCACCAGGGAGAAGGGGACTGAGAGGAGGGCAGGAGACCACAGGTCAGTCAGACGAGTGTAAGTCAGTTAGGACCAAAGAGTTTCCCAAAACTGTAATACGGCCTTTCCCCTCCTCCCCTGTCAGAGCCGACTGCAGTCACAACCTCAAGTAAAGTGATGGCACAAAGAGGGACTCTTGGATTTTTGTGACCCAAGCACTTAATAGAGATTTACCACAGCTGGGTTTTTTTACTCATCTCAGCCAGATTAAAAGAATCGGTGCTCTTTGTTTAACAACGTGTTACTTATAGCACCTCAAACACAAGTGAGTCTCAGGGTCTCCGCGGAGGAGGAGGCTGCACCGTGTCCCGGGAGCAAGTTTTCACAAGGTTTTCCTTGTCTCAACCTTATGAGAAAATAAGCTTCAGTAGCTCGTGTAAATGAACATTAATTAACTCACACGCTTCAGTTAATTTAGCTTTTAAAATAGCACCATGCTATTTTTACTTCAGAATCCTGAGAGAGTTCCTGAGATCACCACCGACGTGGCACTGACTGGTGTAGGCAATACAGCAAATAAAGTCATTAAAAATAATTTGAACAAAAGGAGTAACTTGATATTATGCCATCTACGTTTGGTTAAAATGGCATTTTCGAGTTCTCTTTCATCTTACTAAACAGATCTCTAGAAGAGAAAATGTGATTAATAAATTATCCTCCATAAATCTTATGATAAGTATTATAGTCTTTGGAGAATTATGAATTCACATCTGGAAAAAGTATTTTATATGCTACTGCCTGTAAAACAGCGCGCCATGCATTTCACAAGTGCACGTTAGTGAATAAAGATACGTATGTTTTTTGTGTTCATCGTTTCCCCTTCCAGAAGAAGTACAAGCCTAGTTTATTTCACAGTAAAGAGCGCTAATAAAATTTATATGATGCTTGTTTTCTCTTTGCTTTGGTGCTAATGCAGTTTCCTGGGTTGTTGGAGTAAGCTTTCTAGCACACCTCGGAACACTTTCCTGAGCAGCAGTCAGCAGTGCCCTTAGGGGGCAGCGTGCAGAAGCCAGCCGTCCAAGGGGCGGTGGCACCGCCTGGCCCTGAGCGCTCCCTACTCACCTTTCATGTGGGCTCCTGATCTTGGCTCCTTTTGCACTGTTCTAGATGTGCAAATCTCATGAACTAGTGACCTGGAATGCCAGGTTGGCACATTTTTGGAATTAGACATTTGATTAAACTTAAATATTTGTTAAATAAAACGAACAAAGCACTTGTAAAGCCGACAATGTCCCTTGAAAGTAGAACATGTTTTTGTATTTCCAAGCAGCTGTTTGCAATAAGAAGCAGCCAGTGAGTGGGAGGGAGGGTGCCATTAGGGGAAGGTCACCCCTGAGGGGGCTATGGAGCATGCATCCCGCGGGCCCCGCTGTAATCAATATCGCAATAGTGGCTGCAGTGTGCCTGCTTTCATTCCAGGTAGATCCTCCAGTACGCTTTACCTCAAATCATAGAACTCACTTAATGACCATGAAAAAGCAGGATGTAAATGCACACAAAAGCAGCCTTAGAAGAAAAAGAGAGGTAGAGATCTTATTTCTAGAAAAGTAACCCAGCAGAACCTGTAACAATAACCCGGAAACCAACTTTCCTCAGGTGGTGAGGGCATCAGACTAGACAGCACTGAGGAGGTATCAGGCCCCCAGAGAGTCCTGATGCATTTATCTTTTGGGCCTTGTTCCCAAACACTTAGCGTCACCAGGTAAAGGCTTGGTGGTGCCATCGGAACAGCTAGGACCTTGACCTTGAATGAAGATTTTAACAATGCTAGAACCAAGGTTTTAAAATTTAGACAAGTGCTTCTTTGACAAGTTTACCTACATCACACACTGTCACCAATGTTTTCTCCTCTTTCTTTCTTTCTTTCTTTCTTTCTTTCTTTCTTTCTTTCTTTCTTTTTCTTTCATTTCTTCTTTCTTTCTTTCTTTCTTTCTTTCTTTCTTTCTTTCTTTCTTTCTTTCTCTTTTTCTTTTTTCTTTTTTTGGTACCAATAGTCAAACTTACAGCCTCACAGTTGCCAGGCAGGTGCTGTGCCACTGAGCTATGTCCCCACTGCTCTTGCTATTAGGACTTGCCATTTCGAGCCGTGAGAGGTTCCCCAATAAAAGGAGACACAGAGAGAGAGAGAGAGAGAGAGAGAGAGAGAGACAGAGAGAGAGCCAGAGAGAGAGAGAGAGACAGTGACAGAGAGACAGAGAGAGAGAGAGAGAAAGAGAGAGAGGAGATAGTTCTGAAGTTACTTAAGAGTGGAGAAGGAGCACAAGTTGAAGGCGGGAAGCCTGCAGTCCCACCCATAATATTTTACCAGGTGATGAAACTTCTAGGTTCCATGGAAAATATAATCTGGACTTCCATAAATTGTGAGTGTTTGTTTCACTGCGGCTTGCTGGCACTAGGATTTGGCCTGTCAAGGGTATAATAAAAATGAAAATAATGCTTTGAAATGCCAAGAATAACAAATGCTAAACAGGAGCCTGAACAGGCTACAATATGCAAACAAGCCCGGGGACCTTTTCCTGCAACAGGACGGGGCTCTGGACATGCAGGACCCGTAGGGCAGGAGACACCGTGTGACTGCAACCTGCCTGGCGTGGACATGCTCACAGCAGGTGGGACCCGCGTGGTCCCACTGAGATTAAGATGTGATGGTGACTGCTTCTACCCTGAGTTTCCAGCAGGCATCAGGTCCTGGTGCCAGGCTGCCTCAGAACAGGTGGAAAGGCTTTCCCGTGGAGAAGGAGCCCAAGGTGAAATGCCACACGCCAGAAGAAAGCATTTCAAACCTAATTTACAACAGGAAGAAGCAGCGGAGAAGCAAATGCTGGCCCGAGGAAGCTTCCAGTGTGAACAGTGAGAAGGAAGCAGGGCGCTGCTCTTCCCTGGCTCGGCCTCTCCCGGTCCCCTCTAGTTTCCCAAGCTCACCTGGTGGGAAACACTAGCATTTATTGCTGGAAAATGACACCGAGTAAGATGTTTTCACCGCCTGCAGGAAACTCTCCATTTTCCTGAATTCTGTGTGAGACCAAATATGTCACCGCTTCTCTCAGCGTTACGGGAAGGGTTGTTCTCTCAGCTGTCAGTACTGGATCCGTGCATGTTTGCACACTATTTTGTGTCAGCCTTTCCTGTTTTAAGCTCTTATTTTTACTGGATACTTTGGATTTTTCAGCGCAGACTGCACACATCCAAAACCCACTAGGTTACAGGCTAGATGAGTGGGCCAGAGAAGAGCCACTTACTCAAGAGTCCCATCAGTACTAATCAAAGCAAAGGTCTAAACACCACCTGTGTGACCCTTAGCCGGAGTGTCCTGGCTCTCAGCCCTCCCCAAACAGTGAATCCCGGTGATAACTACAGGTGCCTTTCCACTAACTTCCAAGTTGGTGCTGTTCAGAATTTCGAAAAAGGCTTACACTGCCTCAACTCCCTGGTGTGTGTGGGTTACCGTCACCAACGCCTCAGGTCCATTCTGTAGAGCCTTATCGGGAGGGAGAAAGAACAGAGCTTTTATGTGTGCTGAGAAGCTGCAAAGACACCTAGGCTTAGGTAGGCTGCTGCCTTAAAAGCTGCTCCTCCTCCTCCTCCTCCTCCTTCTCCTCCTCCACCTCCATCTCCATCTCCATCGCCATCGCCATCTCCATCTCCTGTTGATCAATAGATAAAGAATTGATGTACATAGATGATTACACTAGAGTTTTGCAAAGCGAACATGTAATCGAGATCATGCAGAGTGACTTTCCAGCAGGGTCGGGCTGTTTCACGCTGCTGAGGGAGGATGGGTATGACCGCACAGGCAGGACAGGCACGTGAGAGTGTGCTCAGCCCTGGCCACTGCCCTTGGCCTCTCCTGGGCATGCATCCTGGCTGCGGTGCACTGTGAAGCATCTGGGGCTCTTTGCATTGCTCAGACTGAGCGGGTCTGTGGGAGGGCAGCAGGCGCATGCCCAGTATTACCCTGTGGAGGAGGCCGGTGTGGAAGGGAAGAGGCTCTGCCTAAAGATGTCCATGTCCCCTGTTGCTCTTTTCTGAGCTTTGCTCTACTCACTTTTCCAGCTTTAGGATTTGGTATTTGTTGCTTTTGACTTGATTTCTAATGTTTTAAAGAGCTTTTTACTGAGCATCTTCTGAGCGCAAAAGGCATTGTTACCCCAGAGAGAAGTTTCTGGCATTATTTTTCTCACCTATGGCTCCTCCCACTGCACGCCTTGTGCTGTCTTGAGGGTAGAGTGGACACACTGGTCTTTCCTAAAGGACCAACTCAAAGACATCTCTGCTGTGGGCAGCTGGTAGGAGACTCAGGAAAGGCACAGGCATGACCTCCGTTAGCTCCCCTCCAGGCCGTGGGTCCCCGAAGGTGCCTGGGCCTTTCTGGAGGCTGCATAAAGGCAAAGCTCCGTGTGGACGGTAGGAGAGCTGAGGGGCTCCTGAGTGAGACAACGGGGGACGCAAAGTCATGACAGAAGCAGGAGGCGGGGCCTGGTTTCCAACAAGCAGGGCTAAGAGAGCAGCCGCAGGCAGCCAACTCAGGGGTCAGCAGGTAAAAGTGGGGGGTGCTAGGGACCCTTTGAGCAGGGTGCCTCACGCGTGTTCCTGGGAGGTCACATGGCTGGATTGGGAACGTACCAAAAGTTTGCTGGAAAATGTTAAGCAGCTTGTTTTAAGACAGGACTAAATCAATTGTCCCTAAGTCACGTCTTTACATGTGCAATTCCTAGATGATCTCTGAAGGGTGGATTCCTCAGAGTTCCAAGGCGGAAGGAATTCTTTGTGGAGAAGGTTCCCTTGTGCTTGGTCTTAAAGAATGAGATTAAGGTGCAGGTGGATGCTCAGGCTTCGTACTCGACCCCTGGGTGCCCTCCTCCCTTGTCCCTTATGCCCCAAGCCCCGCAGCAGCTGAGGGACCACTGACAACTCCGTGAGCCGGCAAACCTCAGCCTTTCAGACCCCTCCACGCCTGATCCCTGCTGCTCCTTGAAACCCCTGTCCCCGGCACCGCCGAGCCGGCCAGGAAGACCTTGCAGGCCCGCTTGGCTCACCAGGCCAGCTCTGTAGCAGCAGGTAGAGCCTCGCGCTGCCCCAGACCGCAGACCTGTCTCCGCAGCCTGGACACACGTCCTGCTCCTCATGGACTTTACCCTCCAGGTGGCCCGCCGACGCAGAGACCCCCGGGTGGCCCGCCGACGCGGGATCCCCCGGGTGGCCCGCCGACGCGGAGACCTCACCAATCGGCCTCTCTCCTCAGCCTGCAGGAGCTCATCTTTTGTTCACAAAACAGACCTGCAGTTCAGCCCACAGTTTCACCGAGCACCGAGTGTTTGCTGAGGCCTGCACCCCCCCCGGGCTGCACCGTTAGGGCAGAGGTGATGCCGCGCTCTTTGATGGCACCTCGGTGCCTCGGGGAGAGTGTGAGGACAGACACTGCAGGAAGGGCAGGGATGGCTGTGGGGAGGCGGGGTGACCTGTGCAAGTTGCGTGCTACTGTTGGCCCATGGTTCAGGCCCTTTTCCCTGGCGAGTCCCCCAACCACCATCACTCTCAGGTGATAAGCCTGACTCTGAACTCAGTCATCCTGAGCATGTGCCTGTACCCCAGATGAGCTGAGGGTTGAAGGCCATAAATAACTTGCCTAAGGCTAAATAAATAAATGGCAGAAGTGAGCCTTGAACACAGGGCAAAGGAGAACAAAACTGTGCTCATAACCTCCAGGTAACCCAGCTACTGTTTAAAGATGGGATTTGCCCCTTGTGACCCCGAGGCACGGTCTCACTCTCCATGGGAAGCCGAAGGGTCCCGAGTTTGGTCCAGTGTAGGAGGCTGGTTACAGAAATGACCGTGTGAGGTGGCGGACAGTGTGCTGATGAAGCCTGCGCTGTTGGAGATGCTGTGGAACCGTGCCCTGCATTACAGAGCCCAGCACGTGGCTTCTGAGATTTCTTCTAGTCTAGATATGCTCAAGGTCTGTGATGCCAGTGACTCTTGCGGAATTCGTGCTAAATAGAAAAGCCATATTCAGAATCTCTGTTCAGGTATCTGGAGCTGGGGATGGAGGAGGGCCCTCTACCTTCAGGACATTTCCTTGGAAGTTTAAGGAGATGGGACATGTCTCTAGCTCACAAGTGTCCACTCTTGCTAGGACCCCTACTCCTGCTGTCTGCCCTCCTTGCTGTCTGCCCTCCTCTGTGTTAGTCCCTTCAGGGACTCTTAAAACTCATCCAAAATCCATAGCTTCCTCGCTCTGACCCCACCATTTTTGTGAAACTCCTTCAGCAAAGACTCGGCAAAGTGCTCTGACCCACTGTGCCAGCGGACTCAGCTCTGCCCGACTCACCAACTACCTTTGTGTTCAGCTCTGATCCCAGAGGACTCTTGCTCTGCGTGCTGCAGGAATTCAGTTCCCAATACTTCAGCTCCATCCCGCTGAGTGTTCCATCAACACCCCTGGCCCCATTAGCTGCGGGGACCTTGACCCCAGATGGGGAGTCCCAGATGGGACCGAGGGCACTGCGCGAGGAAGGACTATGAAAAATGCATGTAAGTCACAAAAATGTGAGCTATGTGTGAAACAAACACAGCACCAGGCAACATGGAATTCGTGTCAACAGAAGCTTGCTGCGAGCTGCTCCCTGCTTCTCGGGGCACAGATGCTGGCTTTGCCTGGGGAACAGTCGCAGCAAGAACTTTTTGAACAAAAGTTACAGGAACGAAAGTTGCAGAAACAAAAGGGACGGCCTGCTCTGTCACCGCTCTCAAGGTCTTAAGCTCATCTTTTTTCCAAACCGACTCCCCAGTACTTGCAGTGAGCTGTGGAGGTTACTGATCATTGAGCCAGTCTGGGCTACAGGGAGGGAATATGTGACATTTGGGGTGTTTTGACAAATTTAAGAGAAAAGAAAATAGTCCAAAGGGTGAGTCCTCCAGTTAAAATTCTTGTTGGTGATAAACTGATTCCTTAGCTGGAATACTTATGTGAACAAGGGTGTGGCAAGGTTCTCAGGAAGATTCATGTCCTGAAATTTTCCAAACTAACATGATATTATGTTCTAATTACATATTCTAACTCTAAGCATATTATAATTTTATTTATGAAATTGAATCAATGTATAATATGCAAATATATATGTATTGACTTATACAGTTTCATTTACAGACATATAAACATTGTATGCATTTATATTCTAGTAAATAATACAATTATAATTATGTATATTTAAATTTTAATGTATAAATATTGTACATTATATAAATGTATAATGACATTTAAATATTGTGTGTGTAATATAGAATATTGTTGTAATTGTTCCAAGTATAATACTGAAGCTTTTATTCCAATTGCAATATTAAACTTGGTGCTATTAACCCGTATAGCCTTTTGGGATCCCCAGTCAAAAAAGTTACAAGTACTAGTTTCATGGTAAGCTACATAAATCCAAAATCATCATCCCTTTGTGGGAGCTGTTTCTACATAGGTGATAACTAATATATTCACTGTTGCTAAGCACATTATTTTGTTGCTTAAAACAATGGCTCCATTCCTGTCTGCATTACTCCTGGAGACCTTGGTACCCGTGTGCACAGGTCACTCTATCCAGTGTGACAAGAACGCTCTGCTGCTGCTCCGGAGCCACACACGGCTTTGGGCTGGCACCCAGCCACTGTGGCTTCCTCCCCTAAGGCCTTCCTGAGGCATTCTGGGAGAAAAGCACCATGGAGTCCAACTGGCAAGACTTTTGCATTAATATATCTCACTTTACAAGGCTGACGAGATTTTGTGGCCTACTGGCCAGTGCCCTGATCCAAGTCCACGACCACACGCACATTCTTTTACGTGAGAGGTGGTGCTCCTTGCTCTCACTTCAAATGGCTCTCGGGGCTCTTTGCAGCCTTGTAAAGAGTGGTGGTGGACGCTGCTCTGCCAGGCCTGGAGCGGTGAGGTGCCACCTAAGGTGGGGTTCGCCTTGTGAGAAGGAGCATTCGATGCAGTTCCACTCTGTGTGACTCATCGCACAGTTAGTGAGTGGCAAGTATCTACCAGGTTCTCCCTGTGAAGAGGCTCTCTAACAGGCATTTCCTCCTCACCATGGTCCCCTGCTGGGCTTCTGGTCACACTGCTGAGTTGACAGGGTTGGGAACACCATGAATGAGAGGCGGCCTGAGAGATGCAGAATATGTAGGGAATGCCCAGAAAGTTTCAGGCAGTGTTAGTACTTCTGTCTGTCTTGTCTGTCTGCCTATCTGTCTGTGTATCTATTCATCTATCCACCCATCCATCCATCCACTCATCCATCTATCTGTTCAACCATCTGTAAATTCATTTCATTATTTTTGGCTATTTTCTTTACTGGACACCTTCTGGGTTCTGGAGATCTGGTAACTTTCTCTACACTCTCTCTTGGCTCCTTAGAGAGTGGCCATTCATTCATTCATTCCACCAGCACTTACTGAGCACTTGCAAATTGCTAGATACTTTGTTGGGTCACCCTGGCCAGATCCCTGACCTTGGACAACCTGCAGTTTGTTGGGGAAACCAGAAAAGTGAACACCTAACTTCAGCCCAGTGGATAAGTCAGGGAAGAGGTCAGCACGAGTGATGCCAGCTTCCGGGAAAGGGCGTGCACCCTGCCTTGGGCTGTAGAAGGGACAGCCAGGAATCCTTACGGTAGGAGTGGCTCAGCAAACGTGAATGGAAGGTCTCTTGTTTCTTAGTTCTGAGACCTAAAAATCGCTACTCACAGATATGTCCTTGAAGCCCCAAAGACATGTATGTGTCCTTGAAGTGTACAGCTAATGACAAAAATGTCTAGATGCTACCACCAGACTGTGCTTGGAAGGCTGGGAAGCATGCTAAGCATTTTGGGAGAGATTGTCCTCACAGCCAGAAAGCAGTTCTCCTTTTGTGAACCCGGCGGTGGGGGAGAGGTCCTGAGTGTTTTTGTCTCCGGTGTCCACTGTGGGCCATGCTGTGGAGCGCCCAACACAGCTGTGTCCTCAGTGTGTCTCCGAAGAAAGCTCAAGCGCCCGGGACACACACCCATCCGCACAGGGAAAAGCCTGCAAGGCCTGCTGAGGGCGGGTGTCTGTGAAGCCCAGCCCAGGAAGTGATAACCAAGACACACCCCACTCACAGCCCCACGGCTGCCTTCGGTGCTCAGGTACAGTTTTTGAGCATCAGGCTTCTGAGCTACAGCCTTTGGCTGAGGACACACTTCAGAGCCTGTGCTGGCATCTGGTCCACAAATGGCCTACAGCTAGGCATGCACCAGGCTGTGTTCCTACTGTCCATTCCTTACTGTGTCCTCCTCTGCTCCTGGACACCCTTGCTAATGCCCTGTCCACTCTCCTTGTCCTCAGGGTGTATGAGCACCACCGCAAATCTCACGCAAAGCCAAACAGTTAGCTCAGCTTCTGGGTTTCACAAAAAGCTTCTAGTTTTTAAATGTCTGTGCCCTGATCACAGGTCTCTGCTAACTTGGAGAGTTCAGGGACCTTGAGGCTATGTGGGTACTGGGTCAGACATGGGTCCCTGCCCCTGGAGGATGGGGGGAAGCGTTGGCTCAGTCTTGTTGGTCTTCTTCCAGCGGAGAAGACCCTTCTTCAGGAGGGGACACATGGCACCAGTCTCTCCTGTAAGAGACTCTTGAGGAGTTGAAGTGGCCCCTTCAGAAGGGCCTTGCACCAGGTACCAGTTCTTAATACCAATAAAGCGAGCAGTAATAGTAACAGAAGTGGCAGAAACACGTAGCAATTCTAGTTTACCTGTGTGCTACACAGCACAAGTGACAGAGCCATTTAACCACTGGTCTCATTTGACCCCATGAGAAAGATGGCTTTGTGGACAGCAGGGAGACAGGCTCCTCCCTGTTTTCAGATGAGGAGGTCAGGTTCGAGTGTGGCTGTGGAATGAGGTCAGGGTTGCACAGCTGGAGGCCAGCAGGGCCAGATTCCAATGGAAGTCACTTAAACCAAGCTTGTTAATGTGCTCAGAGTAGTTTATCCAGTGCACCATTACTGAAAAAGCATGCGCCCTAGCACCGGGCTGGAGCAGAAGAGAGAGGCTTCTCGGGGACATCGCGGGCACACACGGTCTGCTCAGGCACAAAGCGCCATGAAAACAAGTCTAGGACGCGGAGCTTAGAGGTGGCAGGGGCACCTTAGACGAGCAGGGGTCAGGCAGGTTCCAGAAGGCCGGCCAGCTGTGATCAAGGTGTTCGGGGGTCAGGCGGAGATGAAGGCCTTGATTGTGACCTAGTGGGACACTGGGTAAGCTCGTCACCGCAACCCTGCATGGCGAAGCATGTTCAAGCCTGCAGAGGCATGCCACCTGGCTCGGAGAGCACCCTGGCCCTATGGCTGGAGTTCCGTCAGGTTTCCTCTCACCTCTTCCTTGGGCCTCGGCCTCACCGACTCCAAAGATGTGGCTCATTTTCCATGGATGGAGGTGGCTGAGCGGGTGGGGACTGCCCGCTGGGGATCTGAGTGCCTGGGACTAGAGATGAAGCCCCTGTGTGGGGCTGGAGCAAGGCTGGCCCTGGGTGGGAAGCTACAGGAATGAGCTGCTGCCGTCCTGAGGGCACCAAGACTGTAGGGTGCTCTGCAGGCAGACTGTCGGGGGGTCGCGTGACATTAACCT
>PVLA01011173.1:0-19126 GCA_004027455.1 Hydrochoerus hydrochaeris
GTAATGGCTGTGTGTGTGTTTGTGTGTGTGTAATGGCTGTGTGTGTGTGTGGGTGTAATGGCTCTGTGTGTGTGGGTGTGTGTGTAATGGCTGTGTATGTGTGTTTGTGTGTGTGTATTCCAGGCTGTCTGCTCACAAGGCCGGGTTTGTGTACTTGGCTCTGTGGTCACAGTACTGAAGAGTACTGTCACCCAAAGGTGCCTGTACTGTTCTTTTATAATCACCGGTACCTGTTGCTTTTCCAGTTTCTGGAAGTGCATTGTTGGTTTATGGGAAGTCTTTCTTTTTGATACGGTTTTTTATTGCTTTAAACCTCTCTCTTAGGACTGCTTTAGCTACAATTCGTCGTTTATTGTATGCTGTTTGCGGGTTGATTTGTTTAAGAGTTTTCTTTCCCACTTCAGTTAGACAAGGTGTGTTAGCGTTGACCCTGGAAGGACCCCACAGTGTGGCCTCTGCAGATTCCTTACTTGCCACCTGCGATACCTTTGTGTGTGGTTCAGGTCGTGGCTCAGATTGCAGGTCTGGAGTCGGGACTGGTGACTTGGTACAGTGTTACTGGGCAGAGGCCACAGTCCAGCTGGCCAGCTCGGACACCGGGGCGCTGAGAGGGAACCGCTCACCTGGCCGCAGGGCAGCACGGTCTAGCTGGCTCTGTGTCAGCTTTCCCTCAGGAGAAGGACACTCCTTCCTGGAGGCTGGGACATCACCGCAGTTTGGGCACCAGCACCTCGGCTCTGCTCCCGGCTCTGCGTGCTGAGCTCCGGGTTCTGCCTGCAGACACGCGTGTGAGCTGTGGTTAGAGGACTGCAAGGCCTGCCGAGTGCAGTCCCGCCGTGGCCTCCAGGCCCTCGGATGGGCAGGTGCAGCCTAGAGTGGGTTCGGCTCCCAGGTGCCCTAGGGATACGGGGCCAGGCGTGGTTCCCCCTTGCGGGGTGCTGTAGCCTGTGGACTCCTCCTCCGTGGAAACACAGCTGTCCCAGGCCACTCCTCAGAGCGTGCTCAGGTCTGCCAGGTGTGGAGGCCCCTGCACGGGCGTCAGCAGAGCCCCGGACTGCTGACTTTCCCTGGTGTGGGAAGTCCGCGTCGGTTCCAGCCTGTCTGGAACGGGAGCCAGCACGGGGAGTCTCCCTCCTCCCTGTGGGCCACCTCAGCTTCCTCGTGGGCAGGGGGCTCACCGCTCCCCTGCCTCCCGGGTGCTAAAGTCCAGCTCTTCCCTCCTCACTGGGATCCCCTCCTGTGTGCTCAGCGAGGGACCCGGGGCAGGGACGCGAGCATCACGCTGAGGTCACCCTCAAGTCAGCTGAAGCCTGCGGAGTCCGTATGTCATAACTTTACTGATTCCGGCAGAAGACACGAGACTCCTGGTTCAGGGGCGCGGGCTGCCCTGATGCATCCCGAGACCACCACAGTCAGAAGAGGAAAGAATCTCACACACAAGGTTAGATATCCACTGTTTCTCTTGTGTGAGAAACCCAGAGTCTAACTAAGGAGCAAAATGCAGTGTAGATATGGGGGAGCAGGAAGAACTGCTTTAAATGGGGGGGCAAGGGAGGGGGAGGGAAGAAGGAGACAGAAGAGATTTTGTAAAATGAGAAACAAGTGAAGGAAATGATGGAAATGCTGCTTTTTGTAAATTGGGAGGGGAAGACGGGTTCAAAGGGGAGGTGGAGGGTAGAGAAGAACTGAGAGATGCCCGCACATGTGCACATACTCCATGATGAACGTCTGTGTGGAAAACCTGCACTGATAAAAACCTCCAGCTCCCCCCAGTAAACTTGATTTTAAAAAATATAATTTTCTCAATCATCAGTTCCCCACTGGCAGTTCATAGGGGAGCTTGGAGAGCCAGGCAGGGTCTGCATAAGGGTGGGTAACGCAGAAGACTGAGCTCTTTTATACTTAATAATAAGAACTCCTAGCTGCTGTTTCACACGGAAACTGTCTTGTAGATGTATAAGCAAACCTGCACTGGCTCTGGAAGGAGACACTGTCTCCACCTTTGAAAGCTCTTCGGGACATTCTGGAAATGAATAATGCTGATGTTAGTAATAATGAAGCCAGAATCTCTACTTTCAAATGTGAAGGGATCAGAGAGCCCCAAGAAAAACTACCTTTCAGTGACATTAGCCAAAGGAGACAGCGTGCCTTGCTGTGAAACATCATACACAAGGTGTAGAAGTATTAGATATTTTCTGGCAACAGGGTAACTTACAAATCAGTGACAAAGGTAAGAAGAGGTAATCTCTAAACTTGTAAAAATTGCAATGCATTCTTTTAAGTTATTCAATTGTAAAAAAGGAAATCACAGCAGCAGTTAAAAAATTCTTATTTTTATTTAGTTCAAACTATCAAAAGTTATGGAATGTAACTATAGAAGCAGTTGGAGGGACATTACAGCATAAATTGCATATATTTATAAAGCCTAAATGTTAAAAGCTTTTACTTAAATGTCATTGTTCAAATATGGCAGAAACCATGAAAAATTACAGCCAAAATCCTAGGAGCAAAAGAAATGATAAAGAACATAATCCAATAAAAAACAAAAGCAAATATAACCAAACCCAACAAACCAAATTTTCATTATTTGGAAAGATAATAACATTGATGAATCCCTTGGTGATACAAATCATAAAAAAAGTTACCAATATAAAAATGCATTGAATGGCACTTTCAATCACACTTTAAAAATAGAAAGCAAATGCTACTAAGCTTAATGAACTTTAAATGAAGAACACAACTTGTAAAAATAGACAAAATAAATATAGAAAACATCAGACTTTTTGCATCTACTTTTAAAAAGCAGTCAAATCAAAATTGTGACTACTTGTATAATGCAATACCATACAGCAGTGGAAGAGAACGATTGTTACATATAAGAAAATGCAAGAATCTCGAGACACGCTCAGAAAAACAGCTGAATACGAACAGCACAAAATGTGTATCGGTCAGATTTACTGCAAACTGCTTTCTAACTTAAAGAGTGTCCCGGATTCGGGTAATAAATAACCACATCGTGGCCTATCACAGTAGCTACACTTCAGCCAATTACAGGCTGCCAGCTGGTCAGATCCTGTCCATCTAAGGCCAGTGTGCAGCTGTGGCCAGTCAAGCTGTGGCTGTGTGACACTTTCCTCTTCCGTCTCCAATACCAGCTGCCCACATCCTGGCTGGGGGTCTCTCCAAATCACTATTGGTTGAAGCCGCTGCCTAATTCATGAATCTTTTTCTTTTTCTCAAACATAATAAAATTTAACTCATCCAAAGCTATTCTTTTAATACATCTTTCATACACTGTTCAAAACCAGGCTGGACTGAGACCTATCTGCTGAGATAAATATGTTCCTTGCTTTTGTGAATGCAGCCGTGACAGATGAGGCACAAACAAGATGCTGGGGTCCCCAGGCTTTGTATCTAGATCTCTGTCCCGAGTGTGTATGTGATGACCTCCTAAACATTGATGCAGTTATACCTTTAAATTTGCATTCTTTTTTGTACATGAGCTGTATTTCAATAAATATTGTGGTCTGCAATGGAAAGAAATTGTAGGGAGAAAATGGCCCTGTTTCTTGAACTGAATGCCTAAGATACCCAAGGTGACTTCCTTGTTGTTCTCTTTTGTACTTTTGCACAAGGTTGGGTTATTTCCATAGAGAATTTTTTAAAAATGTAGTTTATGGTTGGCTTTTTGGCTATCAAAGTTCACTAGTTGATTTTGAGGAAAAAAAAATCAGTTTACAAAGGATCTCAGGAGATCCTTAGCACTGCAGGGTTATAAGAGCAAGAAAATTGAAAAATCCACATTAGGGATTGCACAGCTTTGTGTGTACATGTGAGAACATCCCGACACATTATGCTACAGGTTTACTTCATATAACTTTGTGAGAATTTTCCTATCGCTTAGGACTTTTTGATAAAAAATAAGAGACACGTTGGCTTCTCATTAGTGGAATTTTCTAATACAGGTCCCTGAGGGTCACTATTGAAATAATCCTAGCAGTTTATCCTTCTCTGGTGTTGAAGGGTAACAGCACATCTGGCTTTACGGGGGAGAGAACACATCATGCTCTGTCACTACTGTCCTTCCTAATGATTTGGGCCTCGTGCAGTCTGCAATTTAGACGCATGTCAGATTTGCAGAGATTGCTACGGAGAGCTAAAAAGAAGGTTCAAGCAGCGACCAGCTGCTTTGTGACAACTCTTGCAGCCACTCATCTGACTATTCTAAATAATGCACTGTGTTTGAAAGGATCCATTCATGACGGCAGACTACAGATTCCTTCAGAAGTGGGCCTTGTCAAAAGGAATCATAATCTATTTATAAACCCAAGTGTTAAAATTTAACAATGTTCTCTTGAGAGGTTTGTGGAATTTGGACTGGAAACTTTATTTCTAGAAAGTTATTCTGATACTTCTGACTTTATCATCTATATGGAATGTTTAGGAACAATACTCCTTGTATTGGTATTCGTAGGTCTCTAGAGAACCAGCACAAATTCCCAAGAGATTATGTGAACCAGAGCTGCAGAAACGTTGAGAGCTGTTTGGTGGCCCTGGGGTCCATTCCCAAGACCACCTCCCATTGCACCTGCTGTTTTCCTTTGATTAACACGTATCCAGTCATCTCACCAGTGCCTGTTTTTAGAACTGAAACATAGCACTCTCTCATTTTCATCTTCTTAATGTATCTGTACCATTCCATAAGTTGTCAGTCAGGAAACCGAGGGGTGTGTGTGTGAGTGTGAGTGTGTGTGTGTGTGTGCATGCATATGTGTTCATGTTTATACTTCTTCTATATGTTGCTTTATAAATGAGTTGAAGCTAAAATGCAAGTGGGTATAGGAAAAAGATAAAGGAATAATTGGGAGAACTGCCGGAGAATGTGAGACGTGACACTGAAGAATCATTTTTCCAGAGTGCCTGTCCTCAGGAAATCTACCTTTGAAAATTCAAAATTTTAGAGAATGTGCGAATGACCAAGCCTTTAATTAGCACTTCTGTATAAAGCATCACGCTGAGAGGGAAGTGTTTCTATGGCAATCCAGTGTGCGGGAAGTGTCACAGTGTTTCACTGTTGCCTAATTCTGTAGAAAACAATCTGTAAGTGGCTAATGAAAATAAAGCCAAAAATATGAAGAGGCATTTAGAAAACCAACTAAAAGGTGAAGTGACAGCTTCAGGGTAGTTTCTGAAGTTGAACTTAAAGATCGTGTTTCCAGAACGTTTGCTTTGATGAGACACACTGGTGTTTCCCGGGAAAGCTGTTTATATTCTACTCCTCAGAACCATAGTGATTTCTGGAGGAGGCAGAAGAGAGGTGAGTGATTAAACACAAGAAGAAAACTACAGTGAATATATGAATTTTCTCTTTGCTTCTAAAGAAGTAACGTTTAACTTAGGATTTCTCTGTTTAACTAAAACAAAAAATGCAGTCTCAAAATAATACCCTGTGAGATTCTTTTTTGATATGTTTGATTTCATAATCCAAAGGAGTAAATTGTGTTCCTAAAGGAATCTTTGCCTCCTCCAAAAAAAGTTATTTTAAAAACTGTCAGTTGAATCTCTCAAGCTTGTTGTTCAATGCAGAACAGAGTTGTGAACCAATTTAAAGTTTAAAGAGCTATCACATTCTCAGTAACTGAATCTCCTAAGACAACATGCAGAAAGTCATTTCCTAGAGGGGAAATAGTTGGAAAAAATATCTCTTTTGCTGCTCATGATTCTCCTTGGTTTAGCATGTAGATTTCCACAGACTTTTTGGAACATAGATTTTTTTTTTTCTTTGAGAGCACAAGGGCTTTGTTTGCCAGGTGAATATTTCAGAAGTCTCACAGCTCTGATGGAAAACAGGTTTAGATTTGGTTATGAGCAGTGTGTGAAAAGTTATGGTGAAATCAAAGAAGCGCTTTCTGGGAGAACAATGATTTATACATAATCTTCGAGGTGATTATATAATCTGCTGGCAACAGCTGATGCTTCACTGCAAACTGAGCAAACTTTCAGAAGGAGGAAGGATGACAGGTGACGAGCTTTCTCCTTTTCAAAACTGAATCCTGCGGAATAACACTGGCAAAGGTATTTTTTATTTTTATGAGCACTGTTTACGAAGGAAAAATAAGAGTTTTAACAATGCATAAGTTCTCCCATGATTTTAGCAAATCAAATCTGTTTAACGGCTCACTGGGACAGCTCTGCTGAAAACTACACACTACCCATCTCATTTCTTTGTGCTTTTCACCTTCTAAAATTCTCAGGAACATAGGAAATGTATTGCACTCATTGTTTGCTTGAAGTTTTCCCCCCACTAGAAAAGGCAGGGGTCTTTCTCTGTTGAATTTCCCTATGTATCTCGTACTGAGCATGGCGATTTAAAGTCGGTGGTTCTCATTATTTGTTGAAATCAAAGCCCCACTTTTACCTGAGTTGGAGTAGAGAAAAATAAGACACATAATTCGTTTTATGTGCCAGGTACCATGTGTCCACCGGTGCGTCACTCAGCAATCTTTCACTGTGATCAGCACCTGAGCTGATCGACGTTAACAACCAGGAACGATATGGTGACTCACGCTCTTAGAAGTCCTGGTCTGCGCTTGCCTAGTCCTGTGGTGTCACTGGCATTGCAGGGCAATTTAATTGTACCACTGGTTTTTGTTCGCTAGTTTTAGACAATGGTTAGCTCCTAGTACCTCACAGTGGGATTATGAGGTGCAAGAGCTGCTCACTTCCTTGTGGCCAGGAAGCAGAGGGGTCAGCATCCTGGTCTCCTTCTGGGATGGGACACAATGCAGTGACCTAACCTCCTCCGACAGGCCCTGCCTCCTGGTAGGTTCACCATCTCTCGGTGGCACACGGGCCCGGGACCAAGCCTTTATCACACAAGACTTTGGTGGACTTTTAAGATCAAAACTGTAACAACCAATTATATGTGAAATCCTTTACTTAGTTTTATTTTCTCATGTAAAATTTATAGACAAGCTTTTGAATGAAAGGTGAGGACGCTTAGCCTTAGGTAGGCTTAAGATCCCATGGCCAGCGGGAAGCAGAGGCAGAAACCACACTCCAGTTCAACTGCAGGGATATTGCATCTTACCGCAAAGTTCTGACTTAGGTAATATTTTATTATTTCCAGTACTTGCATGTGAACAAATATGTGTCAAATCGAATTGGACTTTATGGACTTACAAATAAAAATGAACAATTTTTGTAGCAATTGACAAATTTGTCCATGGAAAACTGGCATTGCATGGCAATTTAATTGTACCACTGGTTTTTGTTTGCTAGTTTTTAGAGAATGGAATTTTGGCAATTCTCCTTGGTGTGTAGGCACAGCCAGAATGTTGTCACCAACTGCTTTGGGTTGGCTGACGCTGATTCTCCCAAAAATACCACTCTTAAGCAGTGCAGACCTGTGACAAGCTGGAGCCACAGAACTTTCAACACGACGTACAAAAGCTCTGTTTGTGTGGGTGACATCAAAGCCACTCCGCAAAAAAGGCTCAAGGTGGACTTTACAAAGTTTAGCAGTAAAATTCACTCAATAAAGAAACCCCAAGATTAAAGAATCTAAGGAAAATTCATTTATGTTATAAAAGCAAGGTAGCTTTTAGGACAAAAAAAAAAGATAGAAAAAAGAATTACAGCATTAGTTTTGATCTTTATTTACCAATTAAATTGAGTTGGCTTGAGGTGTTATCATTCTTTCTATTGAAAAATAAGGGCCAGATTTCTTAATTATTTATTAATTTAATGAACTTCAAGATCAGAAACTGAGAGATTCAGAAATTACAAATATAAAACAAAATTTAGGATTCAGAATCCCTGAGTTTCAGATCTTGATACTGAATAAAGATGTTTACATTTACTTTGGAAGTGTACTCAACTTCTTAGTTTACAATCTGATTTAAAGGACAACCTTATGTCTATTGTACTGATATGTTTAAAAGTGTCTACTTCATAAGATTGTAAAACTAATACACCTGTGCTAAAAAGGCATGACTCAGCATAAGCTGTATGATATGTGGTTGAGAATGGATTGATCATTTGAAAGAAAAGACAGACATACATTTATAAAAGAAATAATAATATGACAAATTAAAAAAGCAGTTGACTGTTATTCTGAGGCTGTTTGTATTAAGAGATCCTGTGTAATAAACTTAGGAACTGCAGCAACGTTAGTGAAAAATGTAGGCCAAATCAAACTTAATTTAGGAGACTATTTCTATAACAAGTAGCCGAGCTTCAGGTAGTCACAAATAGCAATGCTTCAGGCAGCTGTAGCCAGCGAGTTAGTAAAACTATGCCCAGGTAAGGTAAGGTAAAAATGACCTAACATTGGCCAATCAGGTGGCTTCTCTGTTACATCTGATCCATCTTTCAAAGCTTGGCGCTCACATTGCTGGAGAAGCTGTCGGGATGCTTCTGATTTTGAGTGTTGCTGATTGATGCATCATTATTTGCTTATATAAATTCTGTTAAATTTAATTCATCTGAATTTTTAAGCAAATATAACAACTATTCCTCAAAGAAGCATTTTTGGATACACCATGGAGTAATTAGGAGTGAACAGGAATTTTTAAAAATACTTCATAGCATGACTAGTAAGACAAATCTTTCTTGCTTATGGGAAGAAGGTATAATACTCAGTTCTAAGAAAGCATTGATTGGTAACACGTACATATTAAATATTTTAGTAGCTAACATTTGAATAAGTTTTTAAAATGGGAGTTTATTTTTGTAGGCCATAATTCCTGCCATCTCTTCCAGCAGTTAAATCAGGTTTATCTTTCTCTTTTGTCTCTGTCTCTGTCTCTCTGTGTGTATGTGTGTGTGTGTGTGTGCGCTTTGCAAAACAAAATGAAACAAAACAAATAAAACAAGGCAAAAAGCAACAAAAACAAAAGAAACCAGATAGTTTGGGTAGATGTTAAAATAATGTTTAAAGATTTTTACGTGTGGTTGATGTTTTTCACTGCTAACTATTCGTGTTAAAATACCAAACAGTTCCAATAAAATAATATCAATCTCCTTCACGTTTAGACATCTCTTGGAGGTGGGCTAGGAAAGGTGACTGTTTCTAAGTGGGACATGGGAAACAGACTAAAAGCCTTCGGCCAGGTAATTTGCCATTCCTTCAGAATGTGAAATAGCAATCAGGACATCTAGTCTAAAATAACAGCATTTGTGTAACTGTTCTTTTTGTGACACTTTCTGTGACTCTTTCTGGATACACCTTGAGCATACCCAAGGTTGCTCAGGAAAATTTTGGATATGTACTAAAAACATGACAAGATCCCTGTAAAGTATTATAAATAGTCTGGAGATGAGATTGGAGTTCACATTCTAGCTAGTTATTCACTAGTGATGTATCTTGCACAAATAACCATGGAGAACAGAGATTTCCGTGCTTAGTGTCATGTATTGTAAAGCTTTAATTAAATGATGTCTTCATTTACTGATTTAGTACTATTTATTGAGGGTTTATTTGTGCCTAACAATGTTCTATTCCTTACAATGTAATAATGAATTTGCTTTTATAGAGATTTAGTCTTAGTTTATTAAAGTACCTAATAGAGAAAATAATATTACCCACACGTCTTGTAAATATTAAACTTGCTCACTAAATTATATTTCAGAGAGATAGTTTTCTACAAGATGTAATTAATTGTTATGAAATTGGGAAAACCAGGAGAAGTAAAACTGCAAAGCAGTTAGACACAGGCTTCTGATAGGTTTAAATCAACCTTCTTCTTTCTGCGATCTCCCTGTCCCTACAGGCTTCACTGCCAAAGAATTCTACTGGATTCTGCTTCAGTTTATCCACATTATGGTCTCTTGCAATTAGTTAAAATAATAATTTGAAATCAACATGAACATATTTTATAAGGTCTATTTTAAAATCTAACCAATTTAAAACACTGACAGCAAGAGTAGAGTAAAGCATGTCTGAGTGCTGGAGCCATTACACAAGACGTGGAGTGTCAGTCTCACGAGAGCAGAGAGCTGCCCACTGATATGAAACTGCAGAGAGAGATTTCAGAGGAAGCCAGGTATGAAGGTTCTGGAGAGCAAGAACCCAGATGTGCCCTTCAGTGTTTTCCATAAATCAATGCAAAAAGAAGCCACAATTTGAAGGATGAATCTGAGGGAGAATTAGGTGCTGGCAAACAACCTGAGGAGCTTGAAAAGAGAAGAACTCAAATGATTTCTAATTACTCGAGAAAGGAAACATATTCCTGAGTAACAGGAAGGACAGAAACAGTTCTGGGAGACACCAAGAAATGGATTAATGTGGAACTGCATTCTTTGACTTGCATTTCTTTCTTTGGCTGTGGTGTTTGGAAGGTGGCAGATATTAACTTGAGGTAGATACTAAAGCAGAATTGTTGCTCTTTGAGGTTTTGCTTGAAGTTGTGCAATACTATTTTTCTAGATATTGTACCTACAATTCATTCTGTAATGCAAATCATTACTGAAGAATTTAATATTAAAAGAGACCTCATGAGCACTACCTTGGAAGTTCCTTTTTGGTGGTGAGGAGTTCACTCAGCAGAAATTAGCCAAGAGACCTGAGGTGCGCTCTCCTGCTCTGTGGGCAGAACTAGTTTAATTCACTCTGCTTATCTATCCCAAGGTTCCACATCTGGGAAGCTCAACCATCTGGTAATTTGTTTTCCTAGAAAAGCATACATTGTATCAGGTATTTAAAGGAGCTGGCACAGAGTTTTGTGTCTCCCACATTTTTAGCACGTCGATTGCTAATGAGCTCATCTTTAATTGCATGTGCGCTTTAATTATGTCCTTCAGTTCGGTCGGTCCTCGCATTTGGTGCTTCAGTTTCCCTTTCCCTTTTACAGTCTGTTCTTCTGTCCTCAGCTCAGCTTTTCCATTCTTCACCATGACCACTGCCTTTTGTCTGCATAACTTTTTTTCCCTTACATTGACTATATCATTTGCTTTCATTTTTAACATCAATGAAGTTTAAGGCACACGTAGGCCGCTGACTACAGCTTGGCTCACATCCCTTCTATTTAAGACAAAGTGTCATGTCATGGTTGGTTCCTAAGTAACCTATATTTGGAAAATTGATTGCCTCTGAGTTAATCAGTTTTGTGAAAGTAGTTGAAGAGAAACTAAATCAGAGAGTGATCAGAAATATGGGGTAATAGTTCATGCTTTTAAAGCTCACTAAACTATATTTCACAATAAACTTGACTTACTTTGATCAATTTACTGAAATTTTTCTAGTCTTTAGAGTGTTCTTTTTTTCTTTGTTCCACAATGTCTTCTAAGATCTGTGTGTGTGTGGTGGGGGTAGAGGGTGGGATTAGGCTGAGGTTGAGTAAATGAGGCACAGTGGCTTACTAAAATGTGCCCTCTATTCTGTGGCAGGGCCACTCTTGGTTGTTTTTTGTTTGTTTGTTTGTTTGTTTTTCTTTCTGGTGTGTTGTTTCTGCTGTAGACAGAACTTTAAATGAGCTAACGGGTCTTATCCTATTTCTTTTAAATATACATATATTTATTTAATATATATGAATAATATAATAATATATAATATATAAATAAATAATATATAAATAAATAATAATATAAATAATATATATAATAAATAATAAATAAATAAATAAATAATAAATATATATATAAATTTACATAAATTTGTATATATTTAAAAATTTTAAAAAGCAAAACAGAAGAAAAGAGTAGAAATGATGCAGAATTTCAAAAAAATAGTAGGAAATTAACAATTTCTTGAAGTGAGTCAGTTCTCAACTTTTGTATTTTTCTTCTTAATCTCATCTGCTTTATAGTGCATTGAATCTCTTCTAGATTTATTACTCTGGTTTTCTGTTCTGTTTTTGTTTTTCTGTGGTTTCCATAGCCAGTGTGGTAGCTGGCAGAAGTGGTTTTTGGAATGAGATAATTTTTTATGATTTTTTCATGGTTTTTAAAATTTTCTGTTAAGCAGTACTCTGAGCTAAGCTTGTCATTTTGTTAATTATTCCACAACAATGTTAGATGCTCACATGGAGAGAGATACGGAGCCTGGCCTGGTCTGGCGTGCTGGCGGCAATGCTAAGCTAAGACGGTAGGCCCGGACAGTAGCAGTAGGAAACACAAGCACACATGGAAAGCTATTTCTAGGTGTCTAAGTATTTAAAACTCTATTTTTCATTAAGAATATTTTAAAGTCTACTACTTCTTTTTCAAACTGGTAATATAAAAAAATAGTTCAATTTTGAAAGGGTAAATTTAATTAAATTGTTAACAGGCAGAGCTAAATATTTTTTACAATAGTCACAAAAATACAGTCTCCAGTTACTCAATATTTTTCCCCGTCCTAGATATCCGTAAATGTTTGTCCATCCACGCACCTGTACACACACGTCTGCATATTCACTGTTGCAGTTTTGAAGGAAACATGACCAGTGGCTAGAATCCATACATATGGTGAAAAACACGACACTATCATGCTGCAATAAAATGAGAGAACACATATTTGTTCTTTATTAAGCATTTGACCCTGTCGGCTGAAAAGTATGCTTCACGTTTCTTTTAAGGTTTTCCAGATACCCTGGCATATTTTCTGAAAAAGATGAGCAAGTTTCCTAAATGTGAATACATCCTGGCAGTTTCTATTCTCTGAATTCTCCATGGGACAGAGTAAAACAGTCCTCCTTCCCCGGTGTGAGTGAATGTCCCCTTGCTCACTTGTCAATACGTCTGTCACGGTTCCCTCCCACCACACTTGCTGATGGTCCAGCTTGGCTACATAACCCAAGCAGATGCAAAGAAGGCAGGGCAGGGCAGGGCAGGGAAGAGGGTCTCCTGCCTTCTGAGATCACATCCGCTGAATACTACATAAAGCTAATTTCTCAGACCATTGTTGTTGCTCATGAACAGAACTTGTCTAAAAAGTAAATGATACAAATGGGGAACAGAGGAGTGAAAGACAGATTCCTAATGACATCATTCAAAATTCTGGATTCCACTGGGTGTAAAGGTTGTATCCTTACGTGGTTTTCTCATTAAAGAGTCTAGACCTAGGTGATGGGGGATTTTTCCTCTTCAAAAGAAAAGAGTACTTATTACCACAGATATTTTACCTCAAATACATAGCTAAATGCTGCTCAGACCTGAAGACAGCTGACAATAGAAAAGATGGAGACCGTCAAATGGAGACGCTATTCTGGAGCACACGTCACAGGGAAAATTCTTGGAGGTTACAGGATTGGGAATCTTGTGGAAACTTGGGTTGAATTTGCAGTCACCTTGGATTTGAAGTACCAGAGGTAGAAGAAAAGTGCAGAAAAAATAAGAAGTGTGAAAATTAAACTTTCCATCACTGAATGATGCTAGAAAGAGCCTCAGAGAAATCTCATGTTTTTTTTTTTTACTACATTTTAGATACTTAACAAATTTAGAAAATTAATCCTGAAAGTATTTGCCTTTAGGCTGCTGTAGTTTGAATTTTGGCAATAAAGAGGAATCAAGTATAGAAAATTTTGCACTGTAATATTGTGGTCCAGCTTTTTGTTTGTTTGTTTGTTTGTTTGTTTGTTTCGATGTCCTTTCAAAAATTAAGCAATTCTGACAAAGCAAGTTCTAGTGATTAATAAAACAGAATCTCTAATGTTGCAATAAAGCCCTACTGATAGTCATCCATCTGAAGACATATTTAAACGTTAAAATATGTTTGGGAGCTATTGTGTATACTTTCTGCATAGATTGGCTATAACTATGTAGCAGAGATTTAGATTTATGGGTGTAGCAGAGACTACACCCATATAAGCTGTCACTGTTATCATAAGAAAATATTGTGAATCCATTTTGAATGGGTGGCTAAGAAAAATAACAATCTTGTAGTTTATTTTTCTCCAACTAATTTGGTAAAAACCATAAATGTTAATTTTTTGACATTATAAGAAATTCCCACCAAACATAGGCATGTTTGTCCCTCTGATGGGCAGAGTAGAATGCACGATTTAAAGTTCTGGTACGTGGTCAGGCTGAGGCAAGGGCTGGGGTTTCACTGGGAGTATTCACAGTTGTGGGAAAACGAACCGTGAGGGAGTGGAAGGTAATTAATGCAGCATTCATGGCAACAGACTTGAATTTCAGAGGGGCCACCTGGCTATCTTGTTCTCAGTCACTTTCTCTCCTATTTCATTTTCCTCATTTGAACAAGTCAACAGTCATCAAAGATTTCATAGCATCTGAGGAAAATCATGCCATTACTTTATTTGTAACTTTTAAAATATCCACATATTTTATTTTTAGCAATCAAAACATTTGGCTTCTACCAGATTTTCTTTTCTTGATTTTCTTTTTAAGTTAAAATAGCCTGGGAGTCATTAGATGCCAAGAGCTTCCATCAGGCTCATAAACAATGGGAGATTCCACGGTGAATGCAGTTCTCAGAAAATTTCAACAAAACGCATTTCCACTCATTTAAAGCTATCAGAAATAAATCTTGAGGTCTTTTAAGAAAGGTGCACTTTAGACCCTAGGAAGCTGACACAGTACTGGATTTCGCAGAAAAAGATCACAAAAGCTACTCTGAATGCTCCATAAATTCTGGAGGTTCTTGCAAGTTTTGACATGCATCTTGGTATCGGAGAAATTCCTCTTTGTCTCACTGTTTATCTCTTGATGTAGAAACTGGGTTAAAATATGAGGACAGAGGATAAGTTCTCAAGAAGAGACATAGGTTTAATCAAAGTGGAAATGTGGAAGGCAGGTAATTATTATCTAAAAGAGAGACTGAACTGTTATTTAATCATTTTTTAATGTTGCACACCTTTAATTTTTTTCCTGACAAATATATTTCCACCATGTGGCTTATTCCATACTACAACAATTCCTTGATCTTTCGTATGTAAGCCAGTGCCCTTTAAAAATTCACCTGATGGATATTACAATTGCTCACATGCTTAGACAGTAAATGTAAAATTAGGGAGTAAATATCAGCACATATGCTGATATGCCTAATGGCATGCAGATGTTCTGAAAATCAATTCTATTTAGCATTCCTTTCCTCCTGTTTGCAAAAGAAAGTTCTACTGGGTCTCTAATGAGAAGATCTCTATTGCTCTCCACTGATTTGTTGTGGGCAAAATGTGACACTAACAAAAACATGATTGCATTTACACAATTTCTAACAGTTGATAACCCAGTATTATAATCCAGCTTCCATAGAATCATAATCCAAAGACACCTGTCTCACAATAAATAGCATGAACTATTTATCACAAATTTAAGTCTCTTGCTGTCATTTCCATCTATCTGAAATGTGGATTAGGTAGTAGGTGCCACCTCTCCTTATGCCATTCCAAATGCCCCCAATGTTTGAAACCTGCTGCTTTGTGTTGTGATGAAGTTGGGTGGGAGCTCGCCATGTATTTGAGCTGAGGAGGAAGGAGATAAGGGGACAGCAGGCCTCACCGAGCTGTGATTCAGTGTCCTGGTAGATACATTCTCTGAGACAGCAGGATAGCCCTGCAGTGCTAGTCCAGGCAAGGATGCTGGTCACTGCACTCTTGGTCACTTCTCAGAAGAGCTTCGGTCTGTCTACACCCTGAGAGTAAGTGTGTAGAGGCAGAGCAAAGTCTGCCCTACCTTATAGGAAGCCAGAAGTTTAGAGAAATCAAGAATCTAGGAAGGTTGTTGTTCAAGATTGTTTCTCAAATATTCCAACTGACAGACCCAAAGGTAGCGCCTAAGGAATCTAACATTGGATTAATAGTCCTGGGCTGCAGAAAAAAGCTCTCAGAGGTCAGTTGAGGGCAAAGGAAATTAATCATTGAAAGCAACATCAATAGATCAGACACAACAAGAAGCTTTCAGGGAAGAGAGTATACTGAACTAAGGCCCCCGGGTAACTCAGCCTGTAACTGTTTGGAGAACAGCTTGTTCTTATGTTTAGCTTGTTCCAAAGAATCAGGTTGATGGTAACACAACTGAAAATCAATTAGGTACAAAATTTAAATGAAAACCTTTCACCAACATGCATGAGGCTGACCTAGGGTGGGAGGGAGAGCAGTAGCGGGGACTGGGGGGCTGGGGTGGTTTGGGGTTTGTGTTTGTGGAATGAGTGGATATTGGGGGGAAAGGATTCTGCTTTATGAAATATGTTCCAAGAATTTGCCAGAACTTGAGACTCTATGTTACAAAAACCTTCACACTAGAGAGTCCATGCCGTGAATCTGGTTACTCTTTGAATGTATATTCTATTTGATGATACATATCTGCTTTGCTGATTCCTTTCTTGGCTGTTGATGGCGTGGGGGTGCTTTTCTGGTACCTCAGCCTCAGGCAGGGTGCTTTGACAAATATTTAATCATGGGCTATGAAGTCAGTTCTACTGAAGATTCTCAGTGTCACAATAATGAATTGGAAACCCAGGGGAATGCAAATGACTATATTGTTCAAAAATAGTGCCAGAGTTGAAGGGGAAAATTTACGGACAGGAAAAAGGCCAAATTAAAAAGCACTGTTAGAAATATGTCAGTAGCCAGTGCATGCTCTCAGGACGGTTATGAGCATCTCAGCAAATAGGACGCTCAGCTAGCTGGACCTCTGTGGAGCGTGTATATAAGAACAGGAAGCAAGCCATCGACCCACCCTCCCTCCCTCCCTCCCTCCCTCCCTCCCTCCCTCCTTCCCTCCTCCGTGCCCGGATTTTCCTGTATGAGACTCTGTTTTATGATTTAAAGTATGTTAGGTGATATCAAGTGCTACGCCAGTAGAAAGGGAACCTTTGATTTATGGGCTAGAAATTTACTGTATGGTAATACATTCTTCTCAGAGATTCTTGAGATGACTTAACTGTAAGTTAAGGAAGACATTTGAATGACACCTACCACTCCATGAAACTTTCTTTTCATTATGCTGCAAGAACGGCCTGTTGTTCAACTTAAGACAGGGAGTTTCCCCCAGGAAGGCTGAAGACTGTTAGGAGTAAACACGAAGATAAAGGTTGGCCATGTGTGTTTTGGGACTTCCCATCTTCAGGAAATGATGTCAAATTATATTAAATGGAATCAAGCACTTTAGATCATCTCCCACTGGACATCTATTGTCTCACTTTTCCCAAACTTTTGAGGTAATATCCGTTAATAGTGTCAGTTTTTTCTTTACCTTTGTCGTGTCTGAGTTCCTTTTCCTGCTGAAAAATGAGTCTGACATAAATCTAATCTTCTGTCTGTGCCCCTTCGTTCCAGGAAAGACGTGTCATTTGAGAGGGTGGCTCCAGGCAGGGCCTGTTGATGGACTCCATGTTTGCATGGGGCTCCAGCCCTGGCACCAACTGGGCAGGTAGCTTAGCTTCACTGTTCCCGCTCTTGGCCCTGCAAGAGAAAACTAACACATCACATCAACGAGTTACGGAGGGTGTGGCTCTGAAAGGTGCAGTAAAGCAATGTTCAAGCGCCCAAGTTTTTCATGTACCCCATCATTTAATGGAGCGTTTATTAGTCATCTACAGCAGCACTCAAAAGTACTGCTGCAGGAGGCGGTGTTACCAGGAAGGCAGAACTAGTGTGATGCTAAGTTCTGGAAGTGCTCAGTGTGCCTGCAGTCAGGCATGAGGCCTTTAGTCAGTGTGCACCTGGGCATCCGTCCTGCAGGACATCTGGCTCTCTGGAGGGTGACACGTAAACTGGCGCCACTTCTGATCCTGTTGGTGCGGTCACTGCTGCTTCCAGGGGGTCCAGCAGGCCTCAGCATGGCCACTGTAGAGCTACCAGCCCCTTCTAGTGGACTGTCACATGACAAGGGCCACAGTCAAGCCGTCCACCCGCGACCTCCACTTCCAACCTCTTCCTTGGAGTCTCTTCACACAACAGCCAGGAGTGACCTCTGTGAAACTTGGAGTTGGTTTATGGCACTGCTTAGCTCAAAGCCCTCTGAGAACTTCATCTATCTTAGAGCAGAATTTGAGTCCAGAGCTGGCCCTCTTAGCCCTGTGTGTTGGCCGGATGCCCCCTCCTGCCCCTTTATCTGGTATCCTTTTAGCACACAGAGAGCCAAGCATGCATCTTTCTCTGAGGCTGCTGCTCTCTCAGCCGAGATGGCGCTGTCCCAGGGGTGCAAGCCCAGCCCCTCGGAGCCTCCCTGGCTTCCCTCAGATCCGCTCAGAGCCTGTACCTTGACCGCACTTCATCAGAAGGCCACGACTCCCATCTTGCACTCCTTTTCGCCTCTTCCTGAATTATTGCTGTAAATAGTACTTGCCTAGTGAGACACAGTACTTGTTTAATGATTCTATTTCCCTATTACTCTATTTCCCTGGATTATGAGCCTCGAGATCTCTGCCTGGAACAGTACTGAGTACCAAGTTGCTTCTCCCTAGGTGGGTGTCTAAGATGTCTCAACGTAGAAGCTTTAGCAAGGGGCCCCTGGGCCGGATGTGGGAGGCTTGCAGGTGATAGGAAGAGTGAGCTACAGCTCTGTGTGGGAGACACAGCAAGCTGAGGAACAGGAGGAGAAGAGACTGGAGGTAGAAGACCTTTCCAGCTCCTACTGCAGGTTTACTGATAACTAAGATGAAATTCACATACTCTGTTTCAGGCTTGTGACGGGGACTGGAAGGGTTATAAAAGGATTATATGGAAGAATATTTTCCCTGGAAAGAACTCTTGGTTTATTGTGTTGAAGTCATAGACTTGATGACCTTTCCTGAAGTAACTGGAGGATCGTACTTTCAGGAGAAAACGCTTTGGGGGACAAATCTTTGATCTGGTTAAAATGGAAAGTGAAGTTTTCTTGATCTGCATTTTTCTCCTGTCCTTTCTTTGCATTTTGCTCTAAATGTCAGCAAGACATTTTTGAAATGCTTAAAATTATTGTTTTGTCTTTCTTTGGCTGTGAATAACTTTCCATGGCTCCTTCTATTAAGCAACTTCTGCAGTTTCCTTCTGGCTCCTGGCCTCTCAGTCCAGCGATGACTGTATCTCCTCTGTTGGGGACCTCAGAATGCCAAGCTCTGCCTGGAAATCCTGGAACGTGGGTGGGACACTGCGGCGCCCTTTTCTGTCCATGCCGCATCCTAGTCCATCCACGCCTTGTGACAATCACTTCTCCAGGAAAAGGACACCGCATGTGGGAATTGGGCGCGGGGATCTTGGAT
>PVLA01011173.1:19226-55869 GCA_004027455.1 Hydrochoerus hydrochaeris
CCAGGGGGGTTGCTGGAGGCCCTCTAGATAACCCCTTTGTGAGGACTGGTTGTGGGGTTTTGCCTTCTGTGAGTAGTGTGAGAGAGTTTATACAAAAGCTTTAAATGAAAGAGCTCATGGAGGAGGATTTACAAAATTCCTGTGAGACAACTGCCCTGAGACACTGGACAGGCAGCCAGAGACGGGCAACTAGGACACACATGTTACACCACCAGCCACCTAAGACAGGCACAGGACCAATTGCTGTCCTGCAGGCCCATGACGGGTAAGGCCTGGTTGGGTTCATATGAAGAGTCCTTGACCTAAGACAGGCGCTGTCCTCACAGGGACTGCCACACTCCCATAAGTGATAAGGGAAACAATATAGAGAGCGGCACAATAGCCTCACACATCTCTCCCTCCTGCAGGCATCCAGGTGCATCGGCTTACATTTCCCAAGCTAACTAAGTAACAAGATTGAGATGTTAATTGATACCTATTGCCCTGAGCCTGGGGCGCTTCCTGCTTGGAGTTGAGGTCAATTAACACCTATTGTTTGGGATTGTCCCTGCCTGGCCCTAAGCCTGGGGCGCTTCCTGCTTGGGGCTGGGGGTGGCTGCCAAGGTTGGCAAATATATATTCCAGCTTCTAAAAAATAAAAGCGGATTCAGATTCACTCACAGACTGGTGTGCAGTGTCTTCTGTCTCTCACTCGCCGACTCCCTGACCACCTTTGGGAAACCCTAGCCCTGCCACAGCTGGACTCCGGCAGGACACTGTCATCCTCAACATGAAATGGAAAGTTTACTTGTGGAAAACACACATGATGAAAGACGGCATTGTTTTACTTAAACAGGGAACTAAGGCATAAAAGCAAAATGTTATCCCCCAAATGAGAACTCTGCTGAAATAGTTGAATTAGGGGAAAAATAAATGTGTCGGTTTTTTATGAAGACAAAGAGTGCTGCTAGAGGAGATCATACTGACAAGTCTTGACTCTGTGGCAGTATTACTTGTGAAAGTGTTTTTTTTTTTTATTCCCTGATTACAGTTTAGATCACTTCTATATGAAGTAATGAATTTGCTTGGACTTTGAGTTCTTTCCAATCTAGCCAAGAGGAGGTGGAGGGAACACAAGTGCTGAGCATTATGTTCTTGTTTATGTAAGTTTGTCCCCAAGATGTCCTGTGTTTTAACCAAAATGGTTGCTGCTGCTCCTGGAGAGAAGTTGTCCATGGGAAAGTTGGTGCTGGAGGGGCAATGGGGACAGGGAGAGAAATCTTGCACCATGGAGGGGTTGAACTCTTGTTCACGTGCCCTCAGTCAAAGATGGGGCTACCCAATTTTCCCTCCAATGCATGAGCCATGATAAGAGATGAAGAACCTCATATGAGGCCTTGACAACAGGATACGCCCCGATAAC
Organism: Hydrochoerus hydrochaeris; assembly: GCA_004027455.1. NCBI lineage: Eukaryota > Metazoa > Chordata > Mammalia > Rodentia > Hydrochaeridae > Hydrochoerus > Hydrochoerus hydrochaeris. Next base: position 20,629 of record PVLA01011173.1, read on the forward strand.
TTCCTTGTGGACTGTGGGGTAATTTGCACTGGTGGAAATCGCATATCTCACGAGTTTTAAGGTCATAGCTGTGACCAGTTGGCCAGGGCTTGGGATGAGTTCTGAGACTACCCCAGAATAACCATGTTATTCAGAAAAGTAAATTAGGCATGGGGTGGAGGCAATTGATACAACCTGCAATATTATGGGAATATAAGAAAGTTAATCTTTCTGAGAAAATGGGCAGTTGCTGATTTGAATGTCATGATCAAATCTTCATTTTTATTTCATAAGCAACTCACTATAGAGGTATAGAATGTAATACAGTATCTCATAACTTTGCTCCACTCTTTAGAAATAATAATTTTATATTCCTCTTTTTATAGAACAAGAACTTAAAAAATACCCCCAAAACCTGCCTAATGTAGATTTGAATGTTGTATATAAAGTTGAAAAGTAATAGAAAAATCATAAAACAATGATATTAATATCAAAGAAGAGCAAGTTGGAGTGGCTGCCTGGAGATGTGAATAATACCAGACTTCCACTCTTTACAACTGCATCACCTATAGATAAATGTGTGTTTTTTCTTATATACACATACTTGTGACATGGTGCAAGTTATAAATTATGCACAGTAGGAGGTCAGCGACCATGACAACAAAGAAAATGGAGAAATAATAACATGCTGTGATAAAAGCTCTGTGGGTGTGATCTTTCTCTTCCTGTCTCTCAAAATCCCTTCCTGTACTTCACTTGGCTTCTTGTGATGACACATGAGAGAACACAAAGGGACAGGCTGTGAGTCACTAAAGTCACAGGAAGTAAATTAGGAAATAAAAAGCATGACATGTAGAAATCCTAAGATTCCTTCACAAAACTTAATATTGTTTCTGGACTATTTATTTACTGAATTCCTGACTTTAAATTCTTATTGATATGGGAGGTGGTGGAGACTGGGAAGGGAGAGAGGCGAGCAGAGGTGCACACAGTGAGTACCAAGGACAGGAGGGAGCACTGTGGCTGTTTGGACAGGTAGTTAGATACATGTGACTGGGGATGCTTATGCCACTTTTCTTCAAATTCTGCCAGTTAATGAGTAAAAAACTCTCAGAAGATGTTCATTGAATTTGGCTATATTTTCTTTCTTCAATGGAACTCTTAATCTTTCCAAGTCTGAAGTTTAGAGCTTCAGCCCTACTTGATTTATATAAGCAAAAAGAAAAATTATAGCAGTATTTTTTATAACTGGAGAAGCATATTTATTCCATTTTCACATAACTCAGAAGATTTTGCTTAAGCCTTCAAAAGAAATTCCATTTTAGTGCAGACACTAATGTGGAAACCTGGAGGCCACGTGCCTCCTGCACCGAGAAGACACAGTGGGGGCAAACAGGGAAGGAATTAGGTGATTGTGGTCTTTCCACAGTGAGGGGTAAAGTAATTTAAAAGTAATTGGGACTTGTTCTGGCTCCTTCCACATATATTTGCATGTTTGTTTTCTAATTCTGTATATTACTTGCGATTGATTTACAAAATGTTAATTCTAATTTTCGTTGAGAAACTTGTTTTCCTTGGTGGAAAACATACAGGTTAATGTTTGCTTGGATTGTATAACTGAATGTGTTTCATGATATTATGAGGAGAAGCAGAAGTTACAAGATGAATACGTATTTAGTTCAATGCTAACCATTTCCAAAAGGTGGGTGGAGAGTGCCTAGTGTCTGATTTCTCCAACACCATTTCTGCTGCATGCGGAGCTCACAGGGTCTCCAAGGCTCCCTGTGCAGAAACCAGACTCGCAGTCCAGGGAGAGAATGAAAATCTGCCGACAATTGCCAGTTTCAGAGTCTGGGCCAATTTTTATAAACTTGGAAGTTGTCCCTTTAGATTTTTATCAGTGAAAAATGTCTGGAATGGCTGGAGTCACTTCTAAAGTTTTTCATCTCTTTACATTTTACAGACTAATACAAGTTGGAAAATCTTTGGTTTTCATTAAATGAGTCTCACTAATAATCCGTACAGTGTTAATATTAATATTTTCATCAGGGACATGTGAAATATTTTTTTATTCCTACATAGTTCTTAGAATCATACTGTTTTAAGCTTGGAAAGACTCTGGTAATGTGGAGAGTTCATTTATTTTAGGGGGAAAATGCTTTAAAATGTAATTTGACTTAATTAAATTTTCACATTCTTCTGCTTAGGCTGTGATAATTTCTAGGGTGAAATGCGAAAGACTTCAAATGCCTTCCCGACTGTTTTCCCTGGATTTTCAGAAAGGCATTGGTGGCACTAGGAAAAGACAGGGAGCCCTGGGCTTCCAGCCATGAACAATAACGTCAACCTCGGTGGAAAACATCAGCAGAGAAATCAGCTCCACCAAACATGCACTCTGTTTTGTTTTTTTCCAACGTATACAACCTTAAGAGAACCGACTAAAGCCTACACAAAAAACTCAAGCAATCCCAAACAGACAGAAATGGCAAACATCATCACTGCGAAGTGGTTGTGTTATTTATAATCAAAGTTGCTGACCAATCTTGCCTGAGAGAAATTTTTATGTTCAGAAAAAATTGTCACTAACATTTAAATGGAATTGTTTATGGTGATTATATGTCTGGGTGTAGTTTCTTTTGGTTATGGTTATTTGGAGTTCTATATGCTTCACTGATCTGTATGTCAGTTTCCATTCTCATGTTTGGAAAATTTTCAGCTATTACTTCTGTAAATAGCCCCTTGATATCATTTGTGTTGTCTCCTTTTTCATTTATACCTATCAATCTTATGTTGTTTTTCTTTTCATCCTCTTTCAGCTATTGAATTGTTATTTCCTGATTCTTTGTTATTTTTAGAAGATCTTTCCTTTCCTGTTCACTAGCTGCAATCTTGTCTTTGAGGTCTGAAATTCTATCTTCACTTTCATTGAGGCAGTTTTGCCAACTTTCGATGGAATTTTTGATTTCCTGTATATCTCTTTGAATCTGCTTCATGCATTCTGTTTGTTTCTTATATTGTTCATTCAGGGTTTCCATCTTTTTGCACTGTTCCTCTAATTTTTTAACTGTCTTCTTTAGATGTGTTCAGCATTTCTTTCATTATATTTATCATTTCTTCTTTTACCTGGGAGATTATTTCTGATCTGAGTTCTTTTATAGCTCCCCAGAGTTCTTTACTTCAGTTGTTATCATTTCAGGAATTTCAGGTGTATGGCTTACATTTTCTTGTATGTCCTTGTCTCCTAGACTTGCCTGGGTTGGGCTGGAAGTTTGAGATTGCATTTTGCTCTTTTATTTTGTCATTTTCCTATATTTCTGGGTTTCAAGCGATGTCCTAAAGCTTCCCCCATGCACTGGGAATCACCTGACCCACTTTTGGCTCCCAGGGCAGACTGTAGGCAACTGCTAGTTGCTTGGAGGTCCCTGGGCCTGGCCCAGTTAGGCCCTTGGAGACCTTCCATGTGTCCTCTGGTGATTTGGGGCACTGGCATGGTCTTACTGGCTGGGAGTGGCGTTGCAGAGCTTCCCTGTGTGCTGGCAATCAACTCGCGTACATTAGGGTCCTGGGACTCTTTTTTCTTTTTCTTCTTTTTTTTTTTTTTGAGATAGGATTGTGTTATGTAGTTCGAACTGGACTTGAATTCATTGTGTCACCTACCTAGGCTGGCCTTGGACTGGCAGTGATCCTCTTGCCTTAGCCTCCCAAGTGCCAGGATGACAGGTGTGTGGCACAACACCTGGCTAAAGTTTCATATTTAGGAGAAAAATAACTGGAATTATTTAACATTAAGGTCTCTGAACTTCTACTTTCCATGAATGTTACTATAGCGTTATTCACAAAGTTCATTGGAAATAAAACCCTCTCTCCAGGCTGTGCCCAACGTGAACCAACTTTTCCCAGCAGGCTTCACTTGTGAACAACATATCCAGCTAGAAACCCATCAGTGGACTAATGCAGTGATAAGTATCCCACATCCATGGTGGAGATGACACAGGCCACTGAGTTAGATAGAAATATTACAGACAGTCAAGACAGAGCTGGGTCCTGGAAGGAGCCAGTGCAGAAGACCAACTACCTTCAGGAACGGTTTATGGCAAAGTGTAGGAGAATTTGCCTCTAAGGTGTGTTTGTGTGTTTGGCACAGAATCTCCAATGTTGTGGAGTTGGTGGCTCTTATGGGCACAACTGATTAGTCCTCATTCACCCAGAAGCTAGTGCTGGGCAAACCAGTGAGGAGACATGGGATGAGATCGTGTGTCTCTGTGTTTTGTAGCAGGAAAACAGTTCTTTATGATGTCATGGTAATGAGCTATTCATTAATTTAATCCAAAGATTGCAATGCAAGTATCTTGCTTCATTCTTGTGCCTTGAATTTGGGTGTTTTAGATTTCTCTACCTTGTGTACAATACAAGATAATTGTGTTGTCTTATGAACAGAGCTTTGGCAGGATTTTGCTGCCCCTCATAATATAGCCTGGCAGCTGCAATGAGCACATACATCTGCCATATTGATGACATCCATCATCACAGCTGTTGTTGACAGATCATTCCAAATATCCAGGGGATGCATAGAATATAAATGATCACTGCCTGAAGTACACAGAACTGAGTTGATTAGTTTTGACATTATATTTCTATCAGCATCTTCTGTGCTTTTTACCTGATGCTTCTGTGAGGCACAGCATGTACTTACAAAACTAAAAACATCATTTCTAACTATTGAAATAGTTAAGAATGCAAAAATTTTTCACGGGTGATAAAATCCAGACCAAAAAAAACAGCTTCGGTATAAGACCTGTCTCAGGTATGACTCTGATTGAAAAGAAAATAGTGAAATAGTCCACAATTTAAGTATTTACATGTATACATACAAAATACTGTGTGTTGTACATTCCTGTAATATCCAATATGACATGTGTGAAATAATATACCGAGTTGAGAGTATTTTTTAAAATTCTAGTATCATTCAAAAGACTCCCAATTGCTTGTTTGTAATCTCTCCCTTCCGTCTCTGTCTCTGTAAGACTAGAGGACTTTTCTCCTAAAATTCTATCCTAGAATATTATGTCCTTTATATGATGTGTACTATTTTATTTCTACAAAACAATGCTTCTGAAGGAAGTAAAAAGAAAATCTGAAGAATTGTTAGTAAAATGAAATGTATTAGCACATTCACCCACAGCTACCTGCAGGGGATATGAACAGGTTTATCCAATATGATTAGAACAATAAAGCATCTCAAGTGAAAAGCAATTATTGGTTATGGGGAAGATTACAAAGGTTAGAGAAATTTTGAGACCGTTATCTGTAAGGGAAGATAATTGGATATATTTGTATGGCTTAAAACGGCATGGTTCTTCTGCCCTTTACCATGCATTCTTTTTACTAGATTTATCACAATCAACTATTCATTTCTGGAAAAACCTTTCATGAATATAAATCCCCTGCATTTGGAATTTTTTTTTTTCGACCTGCGCTTCAGTGACACATAAGGAAGAGGGGATCTTCCTGGCAGGATTTGCTACGCTTGCTTTGCTTTGCTTTGCTTAGATGACAAGAAAATAGAGCATTTACGTTCCCAGGAAAGTCCTGTTTGTGGAATTCTTTCTTTGGATCATGCAAATTCAAATCATAAATGCCATACCATTTCAAAATTATCTTCTATCTCCTCTGTCTATCCTTACTACCTTTAGTGGTTTTATCTGGTTCCAAAACTTAAATTTCTGTGTCTATGCTGATTACTGAATATGTATCTCCAGCCCAGAAGTAATTCTCATGCGGCTGCCAGAGGCCCCTCCCCTGGGCCCTGGAAATAGAGACCACCATGCTGTGTACCGCTTCGCCCGCTCCGCACCACCGTCTCTGTCTCAAAGAAGTAAAGGGTTTGCCCTACTCAGCTGGTTGCTTGGGAAAAATAACGAGGATCTTTGTTTTTCTCCTATTTCATATGTTCTGTCCAATCTGCCAGCAAAACTTATTAGAAAAGTGCGTCTTGCACCAAAGTACTCCTCTACCCTTGCTTTGGATTGTTACCATCCTGGAACTATTTCACAAAGCTTTTAATTGTCTTCCTGCTTTCAACCCTCCCATAGCAGAGTCTCAGCACAGCAGATAGATTCTCCTGACTCTTAAAACTTGAGTTAGATCATGGCATCATTCTGTCCTCTTCACAATGTCTCACTTATTTCCCAAAGTCCCTAGCAAGAACTCCAAAGTTCACCGTGACCTCATCCTCCAGTCTTCTCCAGAGTCTTCTAGAATTTCTCTTGCGACACTGACACGCTGAGATGTCTCTGCCTCAGGGTTTTTCACTTTTCCTCCTCCTGTGTTGTCCTGGGGTGTCCCCTACCAGATGCATGAAGGATTTCCTTAGTCACACACCAAGGTCTTTACTCAAAGAAATTTTCTTGTCTACTCTAGATTATACCTACCTTCACTGTTGCACTTGAGCCTCTTTCATAGTTTAGTTTTTAAGTAACATTTACCACGACCTGGCACGGGGCACTACATGTTGTTACTAAAGCAGACATCCCATTAAAACCTACATTTATGTTGTTTTCTACTGTAACTTCAGAGTCTAGAAGGCCATACGGCATGCAGTAGGCATTCAACAAATATTTGCTGACTTGATTACACTGGGTGAGTGATAGCATGATATAATAGCTTTCACATTGTGCTAATGTTACTATCCGTGAGGGCTAAATGTATTCAGTGAATTTTATTAGAACATGAAGGAATAAAGAGCCTTTCCATCCTCTTTTTTTATAACAGAGCAGATGTGGATTTTCCTTCTGGTGACAGTAATTCAGTCGACACTGCTCTTACTGGCACAAAGAAACTTTCTTTGTCAAATCAGTGCAGAACATGAGCTCAAGAAATTTCTCCTTCCCTCCTTCATGAATGAAAAAAATAAACAATTTTTGAACACACCTAACTGAATTAAACTCTCCAGTGGGGAATTTAAATAAGGTGTTCTGAATTGCTGAAGTCAATATATTTCTATGTGATGCTATTAGTTTCCTATTAACATAAAGTAATGCGATTATTTTATCACATAAATCATTTTAAGTTAGGACACATCTTTAATGAATAAGAAAACAAGGAAATAGCTAATGAATAAGAAAAGAGAAATAATATTGGGATACACTATCAGAGCTAAAACAGTTGCCTCTTAAATTATATAACCTAAAATATATGTCTTTTTTGTCATTTCTCTGCCATGGGAAATGTCTGAGAGAAATCCAGGAAAGAAAGGCGTGAGGTCTCAGGGGCCTGATTCATGACACAAGGTGAGCAGGCCAACAGGGGACGTGCGTTTCAGGATTCCAATCCAGATCTTCTCATCCAAAGTCGGAAAAGGTGCGATGCCCTGCAGACCCCTTCCCGTGCCTGCTGCAGGATGCTGCACTTGCGTAGACTGAGGCAGGCAGAGCTGGGCCAGTTACCCGTGACCGCGTGCAGAGTGAGAATGAAGCCGAGAGAGTTACCGTGCATATGTGATGATCTGACACATATGTGTACCATTAAATGTCCTGGGCTTTCCCGATGTTCCGCGTAGGATCTGTTCTGTTTGGTAAATATTTGATTGTAAAAAGCAGCTGAGTTAAGAGAATTTAAGAACATATAAAAACACTCTTAATGACTTCCAGTAGGCGAAGACATGGTCTCAAGAAGGGGGTGATGGATGTGTGAGTGAGAACGAGTGAAGGAGTCAGGAGAACTGAGTTCCTGGGCTCAGCTCCCTTCACTCGGAATGACGTGTGTGGATTACTCCCCTCCACCACGAAGCCTCAAATATCTCCTCCCCAAATTGAAGAGAATAACTATTGTCTTGCTGAAGTGCTAGTTGTCACGAATATTAAAAGACAGAATGAAACAGCTGGAAATATTGTGAGAAGAGTTCCAGTATGTCACTCGGGTGAAGCGGAGGTTCGCCCTAGACATGACAGGGAGAGAATCAAGGACATTCCAGGACTCAGGTTCATTGATAAAGTCTGATAAAGTTGGACATTGGGCTTGTGTAAAATAAAACATAAACCTGGAAGGTTTCTAGTTCTGGAAACAAAAATAAACTAGGTGAGTCTGTCTAATTTGGATCACTTAAGCTGCTCAAGACCAGTGAGGGTCATAATAAAGACAGACTGCATTCCATAGAAGACGAAGGTATCTTACTGTGGTTTCCCCCAAAAACAAGTTTTGGAGTTAATTCTCATGGTCAAGTTACTTTTGAGGAAGAGTTCTCTGGAAAATGATCAGGGGGAGGAAAATGGGATGAAAAGAGATAAAGCAATGGTATGTTATTAAATAAAGATCTATAAATAGTACATTTTGAAGTGTCTCACAGGGGAGACTGAAAAGCTTATGAAACACAAGTAAAACTTGGGGGAGGAGATGAAAGCAAGCAAAGTTTTCAGGTAATAGTTTAGAGCAAATATTGATTCAAAGAGGACAGTGATACACAAATCTGATGGATAAACTGAATTCAGGCTGTATTTGCAGAATGACTTGAGATAAATGGGTGTTTTTGATCATTCATTACTTTAGTTATTTATGTGTTTTATAGAATATGAACAAACACCTGCTCTGTGCCACTTTCTAAGTGAAACATTAATAAGTGTCCTTCGAGTGCCATTTGGTGGGAAGGAAAATCAGATGGGACTGTACCACAAACAAGGATGGCTGTTAGGGAACCCAGAGGGTTTTATCCAGGTTCTGTCACAGGAAAAAAAGAAGGAAAGCAAAATGGTATCTTTACGTTCTCTTCTAGTTTCAAATTCTGCCTCTGTTGGTACCACTGTGACACTGGGAAAATCACCTCACTTATACCTCAGGAGCCTCATCTGGGCCACGGTGATGGTCTCCCTTCCTGAGGGTCTCTTTGTGTGAATATTAAATGCGGTAATGTACAAAAGAAAAGCAGCTTTGGAACACTGACAGGAAGGAAATTTGTGTCAATTTTAATGAATATTTAATTCATCTTTCTGATTCAACAACTACCAAAGAAAATAAAAGAAAAGAAACCTGAAGATAACTTGATTTTCCTTTATAACTGCATAGGGAGGAAAAACTACTGGCAAAAGTCTCCTGGCAGTCATATGACACACTGCAAATTGAACTGCAGCATTGCAGACCTATAACAACTTAACAATAAAGTGTACAGCCTCTTCCTCAGCATCTAAGGCTGGATGGATTCTGGTAGCTGAAAGAACTTCTATGTCCTCCTCACAGGCTGATTCCTCTTGAAAGTCTGCAAGATCCATGTGCTCCATCCACTCCTGGCCCCTGTCTACGGTACTGTTGCGAGGCGAGGGAAACTGTAGGAGTCGAGATGCAGTGGCAGGAGGTGAGGACACGAAGGGTGCCCTTTCTGGGGATATGGGGGCCCCAGCCCTTCCTGTCACTCCTCCTGTCACTGCTTCCTGGTGCCCATGAGTGGACTAGCTGCTCTGCCCTGTGCTCTGGTCATAATGAGTTGTGCTGCCACATGCCCAAAGCAACAGAGCCAATCAACTATGGACTAACCCCTCCTCAGCTGTGAACAACAGCGAAGCTTTCCTCTTCACAAGTTGGGTGTGCCGGGTATTTTGTAACAGTGATGCAAAGCTTGCACAATGATAAAAATCCCTCTCATTCTTAAAGCGGTATATAAGTGAAATAGTTGGATGTACAATTAGGAGTTAGAGGACAGCTCCGATTTGCTTGATAGGAGATTTTTGCACACGAATTATCATAGGCTGAGTAAAGCCTACTCCTCCGCATCTCCTCTGTGATATTTGGCATCTACTTCTACACCACAGGATTTGATGTGAGCTGATCCCTAAGAATAAAGCAAAGAAGTACTTAGTCCAGCCCCAGGATCTGCATGGGGTTGAAACAGAAATGGCCAGTGGGAACAGGAAGCCTGCACCTCAATATTTCAGGGTTTTGATTTGCAGAGACCAAGCTCTGCTTCCTGATTTTGTCAGTAGCCCTGAAGCTCAAAGCTAAATGTGCAGCCTTTTGCCAAAGCAAATGTCAACTCACATCCTCCTCAGCCTCTCAGATGTGCTGGACATGCCCAGGCCTTGTGCTTTCCCTGTCTGCCTCGGAGCATCCTCCCGCGCTGAAGCTGAACTAGACCCACTGCCGTTCCTCTGTGGTCCTTTCTTCCGATTCTGCTTCTTTCTTTCCTTTTCTTTTCTCATTACTTCTTTACTTATGCAGAAAGCTGACCTTCTAGAGCATGAATTCCTGACTTTCTGTTAACTATTTTTGCAGATGTTACTTTCAGTGAGAGTTGATCCTTGAACAAATTTTTATCTGTCATGTAGCTATCTTTAACCTTCTATTGGAACATTCAGTTAGAAGAACATGACTAACATTTCCAAGAAGTGTCTCTGGGATTGCACTGAAGCAGACAAAATAGGAAATGGAGAAAAGAATATACCTTTATATCCTTATTTCTGTTAAAATTATTCAGAGATAGTAGAGAGAGTATGTAGTAGTTTCAAGACCTGACCGGTGATCTAATACATATTGACACAGTCATCTTAAAAAGGCTGAAAGGCCTACAGGTGTTTAGAAGATGTGAGTAGTAGCTATGCAGTGTATTAGGGAGTAGATGGAAGAGTAAGAAGAAAAGGAAAAAGGAAATGAAGATACAAATTCTAAAGCATGAATATGGAATGAAGGCTAGGGACAGACTCATAAAAACGTGGATTTCCTGTTGTCTAGCTCTATTCTTTTTATATTTCCTGCCACGCAGCCAAGGAGAAATTTAAGATTTGAACTAACTTCTTTTTAAACGTCTCACAAATTTCATGTGCTGTGAGTTGCGGCTTACAGCAAACAGATGACCCAGATCTGAAAACCTGCCAGTCTTAGCTCCGATCTTCTCGGACCTTCCACCAGTTCTTTTCTGAAGATGGAGCAGGTGCTTTTGTTTACAGTCTCCCCTTTCCCCCACTTTCAATGGCAACTGCACCTCATTTTGCCTTGGATAAAGGGTGTTCAGCCCTGCACTTAGGAGGCTACCTCTGTCCTTGCACTGCAGGCAGGAAGCGAGCAGATTAGAAATGCCATCCCTCTGGCCACAGACAAGGGCCAGCTACCAGATCATGACCCAACCCACACCTTTGCAGCCAGTTAAGTCTAGATCTGGCTCATGGCTTACAGTCATTGGGAAGCTGACCCTCTTCTGGAAGGCTCCATCTCCGGACCAGGCTGTCACCCTGGGCTTCTGGGATTTGCTCTCCAGACCTGGTGATGCAGCCAACTGAAGGGCAAAGGGGCAGGAAAATGAGAAACTGTACGGTTTCTCTAACCAACAAATAACTTTTTTCTTAATTCATTTTGCTTGAGAATCTCCTAGTTTTAGTTTGGTTATTTTAGCTTCTAGTCAGGCTATGAGTCATTTATATTTGTAATGATTTCCATCATCTCTCATTTTGTACACTGGTTCCCAAGCGTCACCTTAGAGGGGACTCACTTTATGTCCCCTTAGGACAGCTCAGCATGGAGGACTAAGAGGGAAGAACTAGGTGGACATCCTGGGACCCTGTCCCTCCTCTCCCTGGGGAAGGAGAAACTCTCTGTAGGAGAGAGAGGACAATCAGGTGGTTCCTTCACATCTCCTCACTGATTTGATTTCTGTGTGGTGATTTAATGCTGTTTGCTAAGAAGAAATAATGCTTTTAATGCCTCTAGCTACAGATTGCTTAACAATAACAGAACGTGGTATTTATAAAGCCCCAATTCCTGCATAATGACCCCCCTACCCTGGCTGAGCCACTCTTTGGAATTTAATATTCTAAATGAACCTTGTTTATAGAACTCACGATTCTGAGCCAGCGTCCGGAGAAGGACCACTGGTATTACTCTCTGTTTTGTCTGAGATGTTTTATTGATGACATCCTTGCAATTCTTTAGTGAAATATTGTATCAGGTAAAATCTCTGATTCCCATAACAATCAGGTACTGAAAACTAGCTTCATAACCTGAGTGGATAAAGAGGGGATTGTCTGTTTTATTGAAGACACTGCATGGCCTACTGGGAATCTTCCTATAAGCCTGTAACTGATTTTCCTGACTTTTCCTGACACAAAAGTTTTGTGTTGGGGCCCTATATTGGTGTAGAATGGGTTTAACTTTCATCTTATAAGAGATTGGCTGCTTAATACACAGTTTCTAATTCCACATTTTAGCTATATAATGTGATGGGGAAGTTTGTTAAAATGAGGTTCATGTGGCCACATTGGTAATGAGGACAGACATTACAAACTAAACCTTTACGGTGACTACAAACACTCTCCGAAAGGCTGTCTCAGGTCACTCATGCAGCATCGACAACCAGGTTAAGAAAACAGAGGAGACTTCTGTGCTCGTCATTTATTTTCAGAATACAATGAATGATTGGATCTGAAAGGGTCAACGACATTGGAAACTGAGCCATTCTTTGAAAAATACGAATCTTTGGGGTATCATGAAATCCCAAGGGAAGGCAAGTGCTGTATGTCCTCTTCTTTGTGAGTGTCACAAAGTCTTGTCAGCATCCGGGAATCAGGCGAAAGACGTCTACCGCCTTACTAACCAATGGCTCCCCGATAGCTCCACCTCCCCGACTGTCCCCCACATCACCAGCAGGAAAGACCATAAGTCACAGACATCGGGGCAGAGGTGACAAAGCTGTCAGGTGGGGGAAAAACATCAAAACTTCTCTTTCTGTAGGCATCTAGTCCAAAAGGAGCTAAAATCTTGGAGAGAGGAGAGTTTGAGCTCTAAGCTAAATTCGGGCTTTTTAGGAAAATGGCCTGGGTGTTAATTGATTAATGTAGTGAAATTCATCTGAAACAGAGCCTGGGCATGTGTGGAGGAGGCTTTACTCTCTGAGGAGAGAAGGTAGTCATGCAGCTCTCCTGGTTCTGCTTGTGGCCCTAGGTAGAGTCCACACTTCTGCCCGGATTTGGATTCAAATGAGCAAGAAAGCGAAGAATCACGCTTAGGAGCACAGCAGCCTTCTCCTCGGAATCAGGCTTCCTGCTTCCGAGACCCTACCAGCACACGTGCGCCTTGTACTGTTCCTACAGCGTTAGTCAGAGCGGCTGTGCTACAGGATGAACGGGAGACACACGCAAAGGAGTGAATTAGGGGGAGAGAGACAGATGCATTTCACCGATCATTCCACTTTGAGGGCTCCAAGAACTCGACCCTGTCTTGGAATCCCATTTGCATTGTTAGCTGTGGGCTGTGAACACCTGGGGGATTCTGCCCTGGCAGGGAAGCTCTGGAGACCTGGGCGTCAGGGCGCCCGGGCTGGCGCAGGTCTTTGCCGAGCACCGCGGCAGCCAGCATGTCCTGCTGCCGGCCTTTGCTTCCCTCCCTCTGCCCATCTTCCTCCCTCCTCTTTCCTCCCTTCCCACGAATCTCCAGCGCGCTGGGTGCATCACTGGGCGGTTTCCCGGGAGTCCAGGCTGCAGCCGGAACCACCGTGACTGCTGATCTTCAAGTTGATCACACGCAAAAAGTCGCGGATTCCTGGCTGACTTTCGGATACACGAGTAAAAGTTTGAGAAGACTGATTTTTAAGGACTGTGTTTGTATCTTAAATGTGCAAATACACTTTCTTTAAATGCACGGAAGCTATGTTTTAACATGCAATTTATTTTACATGGAAGTTTCAGAAGAAATCGAGTCATGTGAAATAAAATCATTCCTACCTTTACTGCCTTACAAAAGACATAATAGAAAGTGAGCCTAATTAACTGATTGTTAGCATGTAATTCATCATATTCTAATTTATGTGTCTTTAAATATAGTTTTTCATTTTGGAGGTGTCATGTGCTTGTGACAGGAATATTGAGATATTTTTGAGACGAATACAAACATAGGCATCTTCTCTTGCTTTTGAGAGAAAAATAATTTATCTTCTTGTTCTTTGGATTTATTTGTTGGTTGAATATATTGTATCTGTTTGTTTAAATTATTTAAGTTCTTACTATGGTAATGGAAAACTTGAAACCGATGATGTTTTAAACACAAGATTACTACCATCAAAATATTTTCTAGGGGCTTCCAAGTCCAAAGCAAAGTAACATTCTTTCTGTATTCTTCAGACGCAGCAAGCAGAGTGTGCAAGGTGGGGAAAAGAAAGAAAAAGAGATGCCAAGTAAGTCTGAAGAAGGAGAGCATTTTACAATGCTTTCTGTGTCCACAGCACACCTTGTAAAAAAGATAATACTGAAAAACAGTCATGATACTTATGCATAGCATTTTTCAAATTAATTATATTGATTATGCATTTCTCTCAAGCCAGTAAGAATCACACAAATATCAGAGTAAAATATAGGTTCCTTGAATAAAACACATGCACAAAAACAATAGATGAAATAAAAATTTCCCTAATAATGCCAGGCAGACCAGGTTGGGCTTTACTGATCTCTGGAACATTAGCTCACCCTGAAGAGAGAGCCATAACAGCATTACGAAATGGCATTTCCAACCCCAACACCAGACACTTGGAGAGCTGCCCCTGGGAGCAGAAGACGTGGCCCGGCCAGCTGCTTTAATCCTCTCTGGATTCGTGACTGTTTCTGACTTTCATCATTTACTGAGTGATGACGGACAGTGCCTGTGTGTGTCTGCGGTAGTGGATTCTGAGAGAAATTTCTCCAGGCACCTGACAGTTCTCTTCTGATCCCAGGGGAACATTCTGCCACTCCCAGAAGCTACTGAGAAGGGATGGAGAACCCCACACTATAGAGCTCTGATTGCACATGGCATTCCCAAGACAAAAATTGGTTCCAGGTCAGCAGAGAAGGGAGAAAAGCCTGGACTGGGTGTCTTGGATCATTCCAGAATTGCACTGGAATGCACACTTGGAAGCTTAGGAGGAGCAGGGTGGAATTATGCAAAGCACACAGGATGGGACTTCGTCTCGGGGGTGCGGGCTTCAGTGCCTGCCTGTCTATTGGACAAGTAACAAAGTCTTCATCCTAGTTTCTCTTTTACTAAATTAAAGAAATGATCTAAGTCTTCGATGCCAATTTTGGTGAACATTTCAAGCACAGCTAGATTTTTAATATGAAATCATATATGAAATTTAAACGCTTTATTAAATTTTATATTTTAATTTTAAATAAGCCAAAGCAAAGCAAAGCAAAACAAAACACACTGGAAGAAATTTCTTCAGGAAAACCAAGCATTTTTCCACTTTTGCTCTTGGCCTCTCCTGCTTAGCTTCTCAAAAAATGTTGTCTGCTTTCAATTCCTTTTCCTTTCTGCTTCTCATCTCTCGTACAATGCACTCCAGTGTGGCCCCTTTTTCCTTCATGCTGTGAAAAACGGTCTCTGTGAAAATAAGACAGTCCTCAGGACTCCAAATCCTTAAGCAGGATGGACATATTTCTGTCCAAATCTAACCTAAATTGCATGTGGAAATCTCCCTCTTGAGTCCTTTTTCGTTTCTTTGTTATGTAACTCTGCTTTCCTCTTGTGTCTCTAGATGTTCTTTCCCATCATGCTTTCAGAATTCCTTCTCTCCTTCAGATTTCACTTTAAAAAGGTGTACTTTTAGTTTTAAAAAGTTCTTTATTCTCCATACACAAATCTTATTTATCTTATATTCAAATATTCTTTAGGCAAAAACAAACTAAAGACTCCCACATGTGTATCTGTAGCCCAGAACTAACGTTGGACCGTTGGAACACGGTGCTTTGCAAATATCTCACTTGTAGCAACTGATATACCACATGCCTAGCACTGAGATCAAGTCCTTCCCTTAAGACCTGGTTCTCTTCCAGGTTGTGCTATCTTGCGGCCAGTTACTAACATATAGCCAGATGAACAAGTTAGAATCCTAGCACTGAGCCGCGGTGTCCTTCTTTCTAATCTGTGTGTCTAACATGTTTCATAAACCTCCTGCTTGTCTCCATCTATGCTGCTGTCACTGCAGCCCAGATTCCCACTCCTGCAGCTGTCTCCACCCCTCCTGAAGTCCATCCTGGAGACTCACTGATGAGGGTTTTGAAAAACCTGATCATGTCCCTTCCTACTCGAAACCATTGATGCATTATTAACTTGGGGGAGGAGGGGATAAGCCTTCTTTACTTTTATGGTCACAGAACCTATTTCCCTGGTAGGATCTGGGTTTCTCGGCCCTTCATTAGCATGAATCTTCCTCCACCTCATCACCCCTCTGGCTTCTTCTCCAGTTGTGCAGCAAGGTTCCCTCCCGCCTCGGGTCTTTGGCTTGGACCACACACGTCCTTTTCACCTGGACTAGATACTGCTATCAGTCTTCACTTCCCCCAGCTTCTCTACAGATACCTGTGGAACATCAGGTCAGGTGCAGGGACTCACCTGACCCTACACACGTGGTGAGACCCTCACATTATCTGCGTCCTTGTCCTTGGAGGGGGTCTTATTTCTCCTTCCTGGCACTTACCACGTGCATGACCGTAACCCTGTCACGGCTTTATTACCCTCGCTCCCCGCCTGTCTGCCAGCCCCATGGATTTGTGTGAGGGTTTATGTTCACCATGGTTTGTCAAGTGCCTCCCACAGTTAAAACTGCTTACAAATGTTTCACTACAGGCCAACTGAGTGAACCATTTTTGTTTTTCTTTTTTAAACCAAAACTCATCACATAGATTTAGAAATTACAGAAGTGTGTTTTGTGCTAAGTGTTTCTTCTGCCATCTGGGTACTGGAAGGTGGCATCACCCCATCTTTCTGCTCTAGGAGCCCCCTTGCCCGGGTAGACGCCCACTTAAACACTGTCTCGGTGTGAGAGAAACGCGGAACACTTATTCACTTGCATAGAGGCATTAGTATTGCAGGAAGTGCTGAGCTGTGCAGTGGCATCTGTGTCCCTGCGCAGGAAAAGGATCGTGTGGGAGGGGACACTGACTTCTGTGTTTCCTCAGCTGCTTTCCACTCTCAGCGTCAGTGGCACCTGCCTTTCTTCCCTCACCGTCTCTTGTCCCCAAACGCCTTTTACTCTCCCTTCTTCTATTACTTTTTGATAAAAAGCTTTGACTTGCACATGAAACACTTCACCCAGAAGCTCCCAGGGTCGTGGAACTGTTTTAGCGCTCACTGTCCGGGACACTTTCTCCAAGCTGGACAGATCTGCAGTGCATACGGGGAGGCCTGCGACCTGCTCCACTGTTCCTGGCTTCCCCAGCTTAGTACCATGCTCGTACTTGGTCTCGTGCTTTTAATCTCACCATCGCCTTTGAGGTCTTTATTCCAGGATTCCTGAGAGCAACTTCCAGTTCCGGCCGTCAGCCGTTGGCCCTGGCAGGAGCCAGCGTGGCTGGAGAGGCTTGGGCCCAGCCACCCCACACGAGCACCCCACACGCCCAGTGTTTAGAACACACCTTTCTCTTCCTCTGCAGGACCTGCACTCACGCTCTTCCTAACCCCAGGAATCCGAGGGGCCTCGCTGCCCCCACAACATATAAACTTGATCAAGTTTCTTCTGTTTTAAAAACAAATTAAAAAAAATCACTTTCTGGAATTCCTGTTCATCTCTAAATATTCTTTAATTGCACCATATCCCGGGTAAGCAAAGGGGCAGAGCAATCTGACTCTGCTTACCCCTTTCACCCAGTGCTGTCTGGCTCCTCTGGGACACTGGAGGGATCCTGTTTACAGAAGAGCTCACTTCTGTGTGTTCATTTCCCCCCGAAGCTTCCCAACTGCTGTTGATCCCTTGTGCAGTGATTTTTTTAATCTCTCCCTTTGCCTTGGATCTTTGACGTCTACCCTCTCCTCACTCTCTTTTAAAATCTCTTCTAGCTCTCAGTCTAGATGACTGGTGTGTTCTGCTGCACGCTGTAAAATGTGAAATTACGAGTGATCCGTTATCAGCTGCCCTCTTGGCTCACTCTAACTGCATCCGGGCAGTTTCATCACACTCTGGGTCTGATCACCCCCTGTTTACCACGGCTGCAGGACGTGGAGGCGAAAGCTTGGACTCCGTCAAAGCGCGGGGCCGCTCCTCTTTTCCAAATGTCCAGGAGCAAATAGCTTCACATCAATGGAAGGAGATCGTTTCATTTGCCTTCTCCACACCACAGCACAATTCAGGTCTATGTGCTCAGGATAAAAGTGAGAGAAATACTTTTCTCATGTCTTCAATTAACTACAGGTATGAGATATACTGACCCCCCTTTAAATCTGCCTGTACATGGTTCCAGACTTGAACGGTTGGCTTGGCAGTTTTCATCTTTACAGTATTTGAATTTTTACAATGGTGAGAAGGTGAAACACTGGTAGAATCTGAGCCTTCCCAGGTGAGCAGGCTCATGGTGGAGAGCAGCGGAACCGGGAAGCCGGACCGTGGAGGGGAGCAGTCTGCAGTCTGCAGTGGGGGTGCCGTCAGCTTCGGGGCTCCCGAGGGTGGACTGTGCTAAACTCATTGTCAGCGCACAGCATTTTCATCTTAGGGTGCTTCTATTTGGAATTATCCCACAAAAGTCTAGGAGTAAGTGTTTTGCCCCTGCCAAGGATTTGCGAACTGTGACACGGAGAAGCAGGATCCTCTGGTACGGGTGTCGGGGATACCAAGATTCCCTAAGGGGATCTGCAGGGCAGAGGTGGGGGCAGAAGCATCCGAAGCTATGCTAGTGAGGAGAATCTGTGATTTCAAATTTAGGGTGTTTGAAAACTGTGGTGAATGTTTAAATTAAAAAATAAAAAGAGTAAGGTAAAATATGCATTGCCGCTAACTCCCCTAAAATACTCAACTTCACGCCAACCACACTGAGTCCATGGTGCTCACCACTCCCTGAGGCAGGCCTGGAGGTCCGCTCGCGTGCGTGTCTTCAGCTGTGGTCACACACGCAATGGTGTTGCTGGGTACTGAGCGCCATCCAAGGCAAAGGCACACTGGGCCTGGCGCCGTCCGATTTCAGCTCTAACCCGGAGTCAGCGTGACTGTGAACCCCGATGGTTTGGAACCGATTCGGGAATTGAGGCAGCCACGACAACACAGCTAAAGACGCTCACCGAGGGGCTCCAGAACTGCTCCAGAAAGGGGCAAGTGTGAGGGCGCCACTGTGTCCAAAGGAGGGGCGCCTTGTGAAGGGGATTAGGGGCAATGTGTCTTTTACTGGGATAGATTTTTCAATTTAGAGACATTTTTCTAAATCACATTTCATATACATCAGTGACCACGGTGGTACCAGAGAAGTCTTAAGAGACTTAAGGTTTTCAGGGGATTTGAAGCTCTTGGTTTGAGGAGATTGTACGGTGCTCTGCAGCAACATCAAGCTGCATCAAGTAACAGCATTTAGTGTGTAAATCCTTTTCTGTTAAAATAGCCACCCTCCCTGTCTAAGATCCTGTTTCCAACTTGCCTACTGTGATCGCTGGGTTAATTACCTTGACAGGAAAAAGAGGTTATTCACTCTCCAGTGTCCCAGGATCTACTGCTGGAATCCATGTCCTGAGGTGGGTGGGGGGCAGTTTAGAAAACAAAACCCAGAAGGACAAGACTCACACGCTTAAAGGATTGTACAGCTTTGCTCACTCATGTGACCAAGACCAAGACTTATTGCACAGGGTCAGATTCTGTGAGTGTTACATCAAGATGCAGGAGAGGTCACAACCTTAGATTGGGTTCAGTTTTCTAACATAGAGAATGTCCAGTGGCTGGAAGATGTTCCAGTTTGCACTGTCTGTTGATCAAAATCTAGGTGTAGAGGTGACCAGTGCAGCCATTGTACTAACATTTGGTTGTGCTCAAAACATTTGCTATGATCTAGAGGTGGGTAGATTGCGCTACTGGAGCCAATTCCAGTTGCTTGCGTTTTTTTGTTTTGATTTGTTTTGGTTTGCATTGCTGCTTACAATTTATGCGTTAAGATTTTTTGTTTTTCAAAGGAATCAATTTAAATGGTATTGTAACTATACACACTGTATATCTGATTTTTGTCTGTTAATTTAAAATGCTTGCCATCCCTGTCCTATAAGAAAAAGTTTGCTGATTCTTAATGTAGGCTTTGAAGAAAAGGCCTTAAACTCACAGAGAGAAGAATTTTACATGTCTTTAATTTATTCCGCCTCGTCCTCTGCTGAATGTCAGACAAGAGTCCCTCTTACCTGTTGCTGTGTGCTTGCTATCCAGCGAGGGAGGAAGGAGGAAGTTAGGGACACAGGTATTATGAGACTATTGTGCCCAGTGACAACAATTTATGAAAGATTCTAAGATGATTCAAGATATTTGCAAAGATGAAAAAAAAACATATAACACAAAGCTAGAACATCTGGCGTGGAGCTTGGAAGGGTAGGCGTTCAGACGGGAAAATAACCCTAATTAAATGAGCAGCTAACTGAGGACAGAAGTGACACGGTTTAGATGAGGGAGGACAGATGTCAAAAATTCTGAACATCTAATGACATATAGAATCTGCATGCTTCTTCTTTCATGCATCATGTATAAATTTAGGCATTCTAATAAATTCTCCTTTATTATTTTTTCCTTTTAGGCTATTTTAATGGTGGGGAACTTTGAATCCTAACCCACAGCTTAATGAAAGCAATTTGCTACAGGGCTAGAAGAGTGGTGGTGTCATCCAGGGGCCTGGACTTTGCTGCCCTAACAGGACTTTATAAAGCCTCACACTGAGGACAGCACACAGGCAGGTGCATTTGTGCAAGACTGACTGAGCTATGTAGGAAGAATATAGTTGTCATTTGTATGTTCAGGTAAGAAACACGAGTATAGTCACGAAGGAAAGGACTTTTATACACACACATTCACTTTTTCCTGTCTGACCTCTTTCAAGTCCATCCCTGCTATTGAAACTTGCTTTCTTTTAATTTTAAAACAAAAAATAAAAACAGCAATACAGAACTTCAAAACTAATAGGAGATTAACAATGGTTAATGTATTGCATATTGTTATCTTTAAAGTAGTTGCTCAGATTACAAGTCATAGGCACGAAAAAATGATCAAACAATAAAGCACAAACCGTTCTTTTGATGATCCAGCAGAGACTAAGAGATTAGCAGTATAATTACCTGTCTCGTACATACATGCACATGTATACATGATCATCCCTTCTTTCCTTTGCCATCTGACACCTTTCCCCATCCCAGGTGTCCTTCCCTGCCAAGCAGTCTCCCCCCCCCCCACTCTCACAATATCTGTTACACATTTTGGATCTTATTTACACTAGGGAGTTTTTTACACTAGGGAGATAATATGATGTTTATACATGCAAGTCTGAATTATTTCACTTAAAAGTATGATCTCAAGTTGCATCCATTTACCTAGGAAAGCCTGAGTGTATCCTTATTTATAGCTGAGTAGTACTCCATTGTATAAAAACACCACATCTTTGTATCCATTCCTTGGTTGATGGGCATTTGGGTTGTTCCCAAGATTTAACTATAAACAAGGATGCACATATATTACTGTGGCATGATGCTTTTAATTCTTCTGGGAAGACACCCAGGAGGAGAATAGCTGCATCAAATGGGATCTCATATCCCAGGTTTTTTGAGAAATTGCCACACTGATTTCTCCAGTGGTTGCACCAGTCTACACTCCCCCAACAGTGGAGAAGAGTTCCTTTTACCTCACAACTCCTCTAGCATTTGTTATTGGTTGATTTACTTCTAAAATGAAGAAACACAAATGGCAAACAAATATACAAAATCTTTAACATCATTGGTCATTTGAGAGATGCAAATTAAAACAATGCTGAGATTTCATCTCACTCCAGAAAGAATGGCTGTTATCAAGAAATTAACTGATAGGAAGCATTTCTTATATTACATCTCATTCTTTCATAAGATTAAGGCCACTAATTCAGCCCCCACTGCCTTTACTCCAGAGAGGGCATATTACCTGATTCAAGATCCTGCAGACTTCAGTGTGGAAACTAGTGATGTGCATAAAAAGGTGATATACGGATTCTGTCCTAATAAGGGGGACAGAAGAAGCACAAAAGTTTCAGGAGTTTTACTGCTTCTGTCCCATGCTCTGCACCTCAAATGAGAGCACCAGTTCTCTGTAGCTGACCCCTATGATAGAGGGAGTGTGGTATCTAAGAAAAGTTTTCCAAGAGGTTAACTTGAACTTTATTTCTTGCAGCAAACATTGCATGTCTAATGATCTGTCCCTTCTGGAGAGATTATGAGCCATTTAATATAATCTCATTTAATGAGGTTTTTCCTTGTTGATTGCATTTTGTTTGCATGTTAAAGCCCTGAGTCATGCACCCTCCTGCAAGGTCACAGCTATCAGCTTTCGTGGTACAAACATATAGGTTTGAAACTTCGTGTCTGTAGTGTGCAATGCTTGTAGCATACTCTTCTGGAGCGGGCGTTTTACCAGCTTTCTCTGGGTTCATTTATGCACTTGCAGTCACCTGGCTCTTCAGCTGGCAACTGAGGGTCCTTGGTGGCCTCACGCTCACCACGGGCAGTTATGCCCACTATCAGAAAGTGTGAGTCGTGACTCAGGCGTGTGTCTCCAAGAGCCTCTTGCGGGCTTATTACTGTGTGTGAAGTGCGGGCACGTTTGAAACCTGTGCTTGTGTCATACTTGATAATGAATATCGGAGACAATGGAGGTCACTTGTCTGAACCCCATTTAATGTGTAACGAAATGTGTAAGGACTGTGTCAAAGCCACATTGCAGACCGGGTCTCAAACAGGAATGGAGGAATTCTCAGCCTGTTTTGCAATTTGCTTACACACAGAATTTGTTATTGTTGCTCATTTCATTTGATGCAGAATCTTGAATATGCCCCCCTCCGAGGCTTTTCCTTTTCTGGGTCACTGTTTTTGCCCATGGCATCTTGTTCTCATAGTTCAATACCCCGTTTCTAGAGGAATTCATGGACTATGAATTGCTTTTTCATCTAAATTCCTGCAAGGTGATCTGAGTCTGCCACAGTGCTTACTACCTGCATTTTAATGCTAAACTTCCACTGGACAATGATTTGCAAAGGGATGGGCAGTTCCTAGGGTCTGCTAGCTGCTCTGTGACTGACTGCTGAATAAGGCGAGTATCTGCATTGTTGCCTGGCTTTCCTCTTGGAGCAAGCTCACCGTGGTGTTGTCCTGCATCCCTCTCCACGTCCCTCAGGGATTTTCAGGCTCTTGAGAGGTCTTTATGCTGTGGCTAGGTGAGGTCTAGACCTTACTCCACCACCCAGGATTCCAAAGCACATTCTGAGAGGTGGGTGGCCAAACCCAGGAACCGGAGATTTTCACTCTCCAGTACCCCTTTTGCATGTTTTGACTATAATTTCTGCCCTTCCTTCTTGACAATAAAATAACAATGCTGTAAAGTCATGCATGTTTGCACACCATTCTGGATTATTTGAGTAGTCATGGCTTCCAATTTAGTCTGTTTTGGGCCAAGGTGAATTTCAAAGCTTTACGTTTTTCTCTTCCTTTTAAAATTGTGGGAAATAAATCATCCATTCCATCCCACTTCTTTCTTTCTGTAAGCAGAACAGCATGCTAATATACCACATGTTTACTCTTTAACCTTTCAACGAACTTGTTGAAGTTGATGCAATTCAATTCTTTTCAAGGGATTAAACTAAAAATAAGACTGCACAGATTCTGGCATCTTCCTAAACCCCAAGCAAACATGAGAAAGCTTTTAGAATGCACAGGGCTATTTAGGGACTTTCTCCTTATCCTAGAGTGGCCAAAATATTTCGGTTTTATTCCTCTCCCCCCTCCCCAAACTTTCCTCCAAGTCTGAGCCAAATCAGATAGCTGTGGAGAAAGGTTTCCTCGCTCTCCTCTTTGTAGTGGGATCATGGAAAATGCTCTCTTCGTCAGATCTGAGCTCCTGGCAGCTGCTGTGCTGGCAAAGAGTAGGAAAGATTTTGAACTAAATGTCTGGCTGCTGAAAGTTTTTGGATTTGGGGTTTGATGTTATCAAAAAAAATTCATCTGGTCCGATGCAGAAACATATTGTTTAATCTAGCAAGAATGTGAGCAGGTTGTTCCTCACGGTGAATGGTGGAGTTCTCTGTCTTTTTTGTGGTAAAGTCTACAGCAGTCGTTCTGTGTAATCAGAGACAGGTTTGTCTGAGTACAGAGGACTCCGCCACATTTTAGTTTAGTCTGTTTAGATCCTTAGTCTGACTGTGAAGAGCTTCCTCCAATAAATGAAATGGTGGATAAATGTCTTGGTTCCTTTGCAAAGTTTGATTTGTTTATGAACCTTGCCCTGATTCTGTCTCCTAATAAGATTTTGAAAACTTAGTCTGAGAATCATTTTCAAACACCCACACAGAAAATGCCCTTTCTATGGGGACTTATTAATTTGACACAGGCAAAATATGTTTTTGACTTGGAAAAATATGATCTCTAACAATAAATGTTGACTCAAGCTGATCTTTATATCTGTTTTGCTGTCTAATTACACTGATTTCACTGTACATAAATCCATAATATAGAGGTCACCATTGTAAAGCATAATCTTTAGCTTTTTTAAATATAAACATTAAGTGAGCAGGACAAGTGTTTCTAAAACACACAAATACAGCTTAATTTTAGAATCCTTGTTAAGGAAGGCAAGTGGTAATATTATACATAGAGGAAACATCTTGCCTAGATTAAGACAGTGTCTTAATCCACTTGGACTGCTACACTATAACAATCTACAATCCAGTACCATGACTTAAAAAACAAACATTTACTTCTTGAAGTTTTTGGAAGCTGGGAATTTCAAGTTCAAGGCATTCTGGGTCAGCTGTGTGGCGTGGGCCCATTGCCTGGTTTATGAGCTCTTTCTCACGTGGTATAGTTACCGAGTAGAAGGGGAAATGAGCTTGGGGGTGGTTTGTATAAGGGCACTAATCCCAGGCATGAGAGCACCTCTCTTGTGAGCTCCTCTCAGGGAAAATCTCCTAAAACCATCACCCTGGGAGTTAGGATTTCTACAGATCAGTTTCAAAGGGACATAGCATTTGGTCCATAAAAGATGCTTTTGCACATGAGTTGTGAAGACCAGGGCTGCTGGACAACTCACTGTGGTGTGAAATGTGTCTGTGGAAAAGAAATACACTTATTTCTTAATCTTTTTGAACATGGACTCTCAAGACCTACGTTCCCTTTTACCTATTTTATGTTAGATACCTTATCACCAAGATAATTGTTTCTTTATAGTTATCTAAGAGCAAATCCTTTTGTTGGAACAAATCAACTTTCTTGTGTTTAGGTGCAATTTCTTTTGGAGCTTAGGGAAAAGGTTAGATAGATAATATCTTGCAGGTTTCTTCAGGTTTAGCTCCAGAATCAGATTAGGCGAATAAAAAATTCTGCAGAAAAACTGTCTGCCACTTACACATGGCTTTGTGCCAATTATCTTCTTTTGGTTTTCATATCCCACTGCTGTCGGATCACTCTACGTGGTTAACTCACTCACAGACTGAGCTGGCCTTCCCTCCATCTGACTGGCTGCACTGGTTCACACCCCTGAAACAGGAAGATCACAGGAAGTTCAAGTCCTAAGCAACTTTCACACAATCGAGATGTTACTGGGTTTATTTTCCTGCATCCTTGTACCAACAGGCCAATGGTGCAGAAGAATGACTGCAGGATCCATTTCTACCTTGACTCTACGTTCTGGTTCTGATACAACCAAAGAATGAAAGCAGAGGAAGACTAAACCCATCTTACTCTTTGATCTCTCCATGGCTGTTAAAGTGCTACGCAACAAAACTGAAAACATCAGCTAGTGGTGGTTTAAAATATGTAGGGCAGTCATGAGCCTGGAGGGTTTCTGGAAGCCAAAGTTCTGAAATGGGAGATGAGGTGTTTTCTTACATACATGTGCCCTGGACTGATAATGGGATTATCCCTTCCCAAATCCGTCATAAGCTGAAAATAGGATATGGAAAATGCATTTAATACACCAAACTGCCAAGCGTCCTGGCTTAGCAATGTGGCCTCTGTGTAGGGTCAGTTGTCAGTTGTTTGCCCCGCCGATCTTGGAGGGTTGAGAGGATTCCCTGCTTCTCAGAACAGGGTGGTGCTGCATGTCACTGGGCTGGGGAACGGCAGAACTCAAATTCTGAAGCATCCTCTCTGGAATGTGTATTGCTTTTGCACCATCATAAAATAAGAAAGTCACTAAGTCAAACTATGAGGTGGCCCTGTTATGAACTTGAAAAAGAAAGCATTTGCCTGGAAAAGGAATTTTAGGAATGCTTGGAAGAGGTTTCCAAGTGGGGTCCTGAATTTGAATTTAACTTTCTCCCATTTTAAAGCAAACACCCCTTTTCAGTTCCCTGTCATTATCAGTGAACTATAAATGTCTCCATAAAAACCCTGGAGAGGAGGGTTGATTCCTTCCCATCCTCTGTGCGTTAAACTTCATTGCAATGACTTCCCAATTCCTGTTTTAAAAGACCCCTCTTTTCCTATTCCCAGCTCTTCCTAAGTCATGTGCTAAGGTCTTTCCACTAATACAGATTTTTGCTGTCTTCATCCTTAATTTCTTTCTGATTATCTTGTCTGTACCTTTCTTCCAGTTTTCTTCCTAAAGCTCTCCTAGTAAAAGACTCTGCTAGGATACTTGGAGTGACTCTCATCCTTCTCTCTTGGCTGATGAATTCACTTCCTTGTTGAGTCCCATCCACGATTCTCTATTCAGGCGCAGTTTTTCTCAAGGCCTCAAGTCTACTTCATACCCAGGGCGCTGTCAGCTTGATTGTTTTTACCACCACTGTGATGCTCGGATCGCCAGCCAGGAACCATGTCTCATCTCCCCTGGTCTGTAGCTTGGGGAAGGAGACGTGAAGGAGATGCCGCCCTAGGCTTAGGTCTCTGGCTCCGCCTTCACTCAGCTTGGTGCAGACTCTTGTCAAGCAGAACAATTCATTTGCACCCCAGCTTTTCTCTGCAGGGTTTGCTAGTCTCTTTCCTTCACTTAGAGTGAACCCCTTTCATATTCCTATAGTAATTTCCATAAATGTGACTCTTCGTAAGTGCTTTCCTAACCCCTAAAGCTCTGTTACGAAGTCCTGTGAGGTCTATTTTTATAGTTGACCCATTCTCCCTTCTACTGTAAATTCCTGTCACTAAGCTTGTCTACCCTATGAGCTCCTGGGTCTTAAGATTTAAACATTTTAAACTGATCCCTTTCCAAAATCCTTACTGTGAGACCTTAAATATTACTGCTGTGAAATATATTTGATTTTACTTTTTGAATTAATGTTTCACAATGCCTGTCCGCTGCCGATAAAATCAGTCGTCATGATGAGTTTTCACGCCACACCCTCAGCTTTCCTTCTCTTGCCGCCAGTGCTGAGTCTGCACAGCGCTGCCTGCGTCTCTCAGCCTTACAGCTGCTTGGGCGCTGTGTGTACCTCCTTGACCTGCTGCACTCCTTGGTTCTCTTTGGAAGCATTTAGTGATGATGTTAAGCTTCCTGGCATCCAGGTGCCTGTTTCCGTTTCAGCCCTGTGCCTGGAAACTGGGGAGCCACTACAAGACTTCCCCAAGTCGTTTTCTCCTTTGTTAGGAATTTACTAGTGCTCATGCTATAAAGAAAACCTATGAAGCCCAGTAAATGGCAGATAATAATAAAAATTAAGCGCTATGTATTCACCTTTGGTTCTTCTCTGTTTTCCATTGTAATGAGAAAAAGAGAGTTTAAGACTATTGATGAGTTTTTAGTCCTGTTTTATCACTAGGCCCCCACAAACGTGAGTAGCCCCACTTTCCGCATTCATTCCCCCTGTACACCTTGGAGAGCAGGAAGCCTCGGTAGAAGTCAGACGCCCAGGATGGCTGGTAAAGGAGCAGCCTGGCTGCAGAGGTGTTTGTACTTGGGGATGTGTGAGCTAAGGTAGGAAACTGTGTTTCCACCCCTGTTGCACTGTGGGAAACTCGCAAAGTCTGTGCGCGTGCTGAGAGGACTAGAGCTCGTTTTGGATAGATGTGATGAAGAAAGTTGGGTTGCAATTGTCTGTTAGGATGAAGTTTATGCTGTAACTGGGGACCAGGAAGAGTAACACCCCATGTCATGACCACAGAGGAGTGTGAGTTGCCCGTGTCAGTCTGTGTGTGCAGCACTGCGTGAGGGAAAAGCTACAGTTTGAATCTGAAAGATCCCGCAGAGCCCCAAGCGGTGAAGGCACAGTCACGGCACAGTCAGGAGGCGGGAGCCCTGAAGACCTGAACCAGCGGGAGTCTTCAGGCCCCTGGGGCTGTGCTCTCAAAGCAGACCCTGGAGCCCTGTCTTTCTGTGCTGTCCTTCTTGCCCTGGCCTTGAGGTGAACAGATTTGCTCCCTGCCATGAGATGCTGCCTCACCCCGGACCCAAAAGGATCAGACCCACTGATCATTTAGAGAAAACTTGCAAAGCCAAGAGTGAAAATAAATCTCTCATCTTAATAATCTGATTTTGTTAGATATTTTCTTACAATGATAGAAAGCTAAAGAATATAGAGAAAGTAGTAATGTACCTTAAAATATGTGTGCTAAGTAAGGAAAGATTACCAAAAGGATGATCTAGATGGGGTGCTAAGTGCTGGAGGCTGAGTACGGCTGAGAATATTGACGTGCAAGGCAAAGCAGATGAGGTGTAGTTAAATCAGCAGGGCTTGGTCACCACCATGTTCCAGACACTGTGCGTAACTGCACGGGAACAGACGGACCATTGCGAGTGGCTGCGCTGGCATGGGACGTACTGGGCTAAGGGCTGGAGCAGAGAAACCATCCTGGAAGAGATGGGCCTGGGGCTCAGAGCTACACAGAGAGACAGGATAGGAGTCACACTGTGGTGCCCGCATGGCCCTCACAATGGCAACGATGGCCATTGTCATCCATCACAGGGCATTCTTTGTTTTTTTCAGTCCTGGTGACCGCACCTAGACCCTTCACACTCAGGTACGTCCCAGGCCCTTTCTGATATTTTTTTTGAGAAAGGGTCTGACTAAGTTGCTGGGTTGCCCAGGCTGGACTGCATCTTGTGATCCTCTTGCCTCAGCCTCCCAGTGACAGGATTACAGACTGGTACTACTGCGCCCAGTGGCATGAAGTTCCTTTACAGTGGAGATTGTTACAGTCAGAGAGGATTACACATCAAGTGATAGACTGCATCACGCATGTCAATGTATTTTAGTTGTGGTAAGACGTACTTTATGGGTCAGATGACAAAGTTGCCCACAGTAGAGTGTGTTAGTCCACTTTCTTGTTATTGGGGCAAAATGACACCTGCAACTTACAAGAGGCGAGGTTTATATTGGCTCATAGTTTGAGAGGAATCAGGCAATTTTGGGCTGGCTCCAAGTCGGAAATGGAATGGCAGAAGGTTCCTGCAGAAGAGAACTACTCAAGTCAGGGCAGAATGAAGGGAAAAGCCAGACAAGAACATTCTTCCAAGTCCCAGCACTGGCGACCACCTCGCCACCCAGGTCCCTCCTCTCAACACGAGGCTGTTGGAGGACATTTACTCTCAGCCATGGTTTCTGCGTTGGCCCCAGAAGGCTCATGTCCAGCTCATTATGCAAAATGTGCTAGTCTATCTCTAAGGGTCACCAAATTCTTGACAGCGATAGCATTTCTGAAAAGTCCAACTCCAAATTCTCCTCTGTGACTGAGGGCAAACTCTTATCTGTGAGGCAGTATAAAAAATAAAGTTAAACACTTGCAACACACAGGGATCTAGTGAGAACCATTCCAAAAGAGATGAGTGGAACAGATGAAAACTTTACCAAAGCAAAACTGAAACCTGGCAGGGCAGACTTTAACTTCTCTGGCTCCATCACCAGCACTCTGGCAGATAGTAGTTGGATTCGAATTTTGGAGCATATGGGTGGTCCTGACCCTAGGGCTTTGCCGACTGCAGCCTATGTGATGTCTCTCTTGGGCTGGCTCTGCCCTCCGTGGCTTTCCTTAACAGATGTCCCAAGTTCCAAATGTCACCAGTATCCTGAAGTCTCCACTGCACCCCTGGCTTCACTCTCACAGCTTCATGCACTGCCGTCTTAGGGGTTCCTACCGGAACTGTGACCCTGTCCTACATTCCTGCCTGATATCCAAGGCCTTCTTCTGAAATCTGGGAGGAGG
Source organism: Hydrochoerus hydrochaeris (assembly GCA_004027455.1). Classification (NCBI taxonomy): domain Eukaryota; kingdom Metazoa; phylum Chordata; class Mammalia; order Rodentia; family Hydrochaeridae; genus Hydrochoerus; species Hydrochoerus hydrochaeris. The sequence continues at coordinate 50,647 of PVLA01011173.1, forward strand.
CTTCTGTAGTCCCATAACACTCGCATTCTGCATGCCCGAAAAACCAGCATCATGTGGATGATTCTGGATCAGCTGTCAACTTGAGCAGTTATTGGCCCCCTTGGAACAGGGCCCAAGTTGCTGCTCAGGGCCTGGCCTTTGGCTCTGGGCTATACATCCCTGGGAAGCTTTGAATGGGCAGACTTCTCAAATGGACTCTCAGCGCAAACAAGTTATTTACAATTCTGCACATTTGCCCCTCCAAAGGGATGGGCTCTGGTCATTTCCTAGTACACCTTCTATCCTTCTTTGTTCGTGTCCAGATAAGAAGTGCTTGGCATCCTTCTAATGCTAGTCCTTCTCACATGACAATACTGACCTTTGTTACAATTTCACAGGTTCTCCCTTCTGGACACGTCACTTGAGTCTGCTTTTTTATTCTGGTTCTCACTGTAAACCTGAATGAAAGCAGTGAGCAGTGTCCACATCACCTCCTGCATAGTCACAGCCTACTTTGAAATTTTCTCTGCTGCACTAGACCACCACTCTTACTCTTAGGTCTCCAAAGATTCTCAGGACATGGGGAAAATGTAAGTAATTTCTCTGACAGTGTGTCCTTCAAATGTGAATTTTGGGACACCATTTTAGGTTGAAATCATAAGGAAAAATTTAGGTGAGAGTGAAGGAGAGTAGACAGCAAAATATGGTGTGACTCTCAAGGGTGTTTATTGCCCTGTGAAGGACTATGGAGCTGTGCATTAATGTTTCATGCTCAGATTGATTATTTCTTTTTTTAATCAAAGAGTTTGATATGGAAGTTTTGCTTTGGGAAACTACTTCCTCCCAATCTTCAGGCTTTCTGTTGCTAGTGGAATTTGCTTCAGGTCAGATTCTGAGGGTGCACACTGGGTTCAGGTCCAGTTAAGCATGTCTGTTTGGATCTTCTGAACATTGTAATCTTTCCCATAGACTTTGGCTTTGATTATGCTGAATTTTTAATTTGCTCCAGCAGTTGTATACTACACCTCTGCGCATTCTAAAAGGTAAAAGAGTTGCAACCAAGCAATCAAGCACTAAATGGAGGATTTGAAAATAAAGACCAGTTAGGAGCAGAGAAAATGGAATTAACTAAAAATTAGGTGGAAGAACAGGTGGATTGAAGGGGACATTTAAATTGCAGGAGAGATTTACAGAATTACACAGAGGGAAGAAGTGCAGGGGAGTTTTCTTTCAAAGTGATATTATAGGATCAATTTTAGGTTTAGATGGTAGGGTATTCAATTATGGACAGGAAATATGACAAAAATGTTTAGAATTTTGTCCTACATAGTTGGCGCTGCAGGCTGAAAATAGAGAATCATAAAATTGCCTTTCACAGATACACGCGGGGTTTTAATGGATACATAGCAGGATTAGTCACACATTGTTAAGAAATAACCTAGATTTTTCTTGTGAGTCCATTAGCAAGTGTGGGATTTTATTACAAATAAATATATGACAAGAGGATTTATGATTCAGTTACTGTCCCTGTGTGATCCAAAGGTTTTCCATCCTTCTATTTTTTCAGTAATCCCATTAAATAATTTTTTGGCTTCTATTGATGACTGATCCTTTTTAAATGGTAGCAGATTGTTCTTTAAAATGTGCCATTCCTCATAATTCTTCCTCAAAGTATGCAAAGTAATCTGCCTCGGTCCTTTGGTCATTACAGTGCACCCAGTTGTACCCTAGTGACCAATACATGGACTTCATTTCTCAAAGGATGCCTTTGACTCATTTTCCTTCCCCTTTTGAACTTCTTAGACATCAATGTATGTCATCATCTCTCACTGATGAAGGGGAAATCCTTAATTTTACCTCCTTGCACTCACTCTGAGCTAACAGTTCTTGCCACCTCACTTTTCCCCAGATCACAGTCTAATTTCAAATGCTTTCAAGAATCATACACAGTTTACTAACTGTCTCATGAACCGGAAAGAGGTTTATATTTCACACTGCCAACTAAACTGTCCTCCCCCTTAAATCACTTTTGAACATTTCTGTCCTTTCCCAGTGAGAACAACCAGGTGAAACACCCCAGAGACCTCTTCTTCCTGTAAGATTCTACTGTTATTTTAGTGTAAATTTCTAGAATTTCAGCAATAAGATACTCATAATTCAAATCTCCTGAGCGTGCTTGCATCACCCAATGAAAGGCAAACACTCCTAGTTCTTGTTTAAGTGGGTTATAGAAAGGTGTAACTAATTATAAAAAGTTGTATGAATCTCAGAAGAGAATTCTTTCATTTTGCTGTGCACTGCTACACAACAATCCCGCCAGAACTTACTGCCTTAGTTGCTGACTAGCTCAGTGTGCCTGTGGGTTGATACTCTGGCCATGGCTTAGATGTGACTCAAAGTGGGTCAGCAAGCAGAATAAAATGCTTATCTGGGTAGCAGTCATCTCAGGGCCCAAGTAGGAGAGGCGCTGGCTCCTCAGTTTGCGATGCGGTGCTGAAGAGGTTCCGTTGCTCTGAGCTCTGGGCTGACGGGCCCAGCTCCTCCCTGGCTTTGGTCAGGGGTCTCTTTCCTAACTGACCCTGCCCATTGGGGCAGCTCACAGCATGCAGTATGCCTCAGCAGAGAAATAGATGGAGTACAAAGGAGAGAAGTCAGACTTCGATGACCCATGTTAGAATGAAAGCTCATGGTTTTCCTGTATCCTCTGTCTTGGAAGGAACTGGTTAGGTTCAGCCACCACACAAGCTGTTCATAGGAGGTGGGGATCACCAGGAGCTATATGAGGACACTCTCACCCCAAATGTTCCTCCTAGACACCCCACATCCCCATTTATAATTAACTTACAGCATTCCTGCACAGTAAAGCCGGGGCTGTGAGTGACTTGCTCTGGCAGCAGTCTCTGAGACAAGTGAACATTTCTAACAAATTTTAACTCTAGTAAATTTTAAACAAGTGATGTCTTATAGTGTGACAGGTACATGATGTTGAACATTACAGGGTCACAACTGAGCCAAAAGTTTTCTCTCTCTGTCTCTGTCTGTCTCTCACTCTCTTTCTCTGTCTCTCTCTGACTCTCTCTCTCTCTGTCTCTCTGTCTCTGTCTCTCTCTGTCTCTCTCTTTCTGTCTCTCTCTGACTCTGTCTCTCTCTGTCTCTCTCTGTCTCTCTCTTTCTGTCTCTCTCTGACTCTGTCTCTCTCTGTCTCTCTCTTTCTCTGTCTCTCTCTGTCTTTCTCTGTCTCTCTCTGTCTCTCTTTCTCTGTCTCTATCTCTCTGTCTTTCTCTGTCTTTCTCTGTCTCTCTCTATCTCTCTGTCTCTCTCTTCCTTCCTCTCCTTCTCCCTTTCTCTTGCTACAGAATCATGGATGATCATTTCCTAACAAGAAGTTACAGAGATCTTCCTTTCAGAGGAGGAGAAGAAAAAGGTGGAAGAATCCTTCACTTCAAGAGAGGCTGGGGAGATGGATAAAAGGTAAGAACAGTGCACGATGTTGTATGAAAAGTACCACCGGACTAAGGCTGCAGTGGTGGGGGCTGAGTCTTTGTATCAGCAACGGAAGGCCGCATGTCCTCAACAGGAGGCAGCAGCGAGTGTGACTGGGTGGGTCCCTGCTTAAAGCCACATGAAAAGAAAAATACTCCATTGAGCAAACAGACAGCAGTGACTCTGATAGTGAAAGTCATTTTACACAGTAAGCCTTCTCGCTCTGGCTCCCTCACACCAGCCACGAAGGTTTTCAAAGGTAAGCGTGGGTGAGCATTTTATATTTTATTGTTTTGTATTATACTACAGTATTGTAGCCATTTTTATATGGATATTTTTTTGGTTTGTTGAAGGAATATTTGAGTTTGCATTCTTTCTTATGGGAACATTTTCTTTGACTTACAAGTGCTTTGGATTACAACCACGTTTCCAGAACCACTAATGCCCCCAGTCCAGCGGTTTACTGTGTCCTCATAGTGCTTAATTGTCATTGTTCTTCGGTCATTATGTCCCATGTCATTATTGCCAAGAGACAAACAACAATGATTTTGCTTTCTGCAGCTCTGCTGAAGGCAGAAATTGAGGCTTTCTCCTCTTGCCACCTTTAATATGAGCTTTGCAAATATGACTCAGAAGCTCTATCCAGAGTAGGGAAATAGCCAAAAGACCTATTTCCCTACTTCCGACTATCTACTTCATTTTTCGCTTTATTTATATTTTGGGTTTCTAATGTAAGGATTGAAATGAAGCCAAGCCCAGGAAGGGGAGTGGAAACCCTGGGGAGTGGCGGTGGTTAAAGCGCTCAGCTCCAAACAGTAGACCCAGTCAGGCCCGCATGCTGCAGAGTTTTTAAACGAAAGCTTCTTCACTGCTCCCAGGAGAATTGCTGCTCCCAGGAGTAGGGCTGCTGCTGTCACAGTCTTTGGAGCAGTGGGCATCTGGAAAACACCTAAGGGCAGTGCAAGTCCCTAAATACTTCCTTCTTGAATCCATCTGTCACCTGGGCAAGTCTGATGGGTAGTACTTAGGTTATGGGCTGGAAGGAAACCCTAGGGTGCAAGCTTCTTAGAATGGTAGGACTCAGTTGCAAAGAATCCAATATATGAGTATTTTAGTTCAGAGATGTTAACCAACCTCAGATGAAGAATGTGATTCCTATCAAGTGAGACAGGAAGTGGTAAAGCTGCTTCATACTTTTTCTTGCCATGTTTCCACATATGCAAGTGAAAATGTCATTCCTTTGGTGCCTGTGATCTTTGGGGGTGCTGTCTGCCCTCACTGTGGTCTTCGGAGGGGGGCCTCTCTCCCCTCGTTGCTCATGACAAACCCTCCTGCCCTCTGTCTTAGTTCCGTCTTGCCCCGATGGGAGCGGGCTGCTATTTGTGTGTTCTGGTATGAAACCTGACGAGGTTTCTCTTGGGAAACAACTCTAATAGCAGATAGAGTCAGGACGCTGCCTCCCTGGGAGGAAGGAAAGTGCTTTTGCTCCATCAGAAACTTTAGAACATAAACACTCTACATTTTTTAACTTTCTTTTTTCAGTTTTTAAAAACTTTTATAGTATCGTTATTGGCACACGTCCACATCCACAATTCTCACACTCCTGTGAGGAGTGTGTCCTGTGAGGAGTGTGTGCCTGTGAGGGGTGTGTACCTGTGAGGAGTGTGTGCCTGTGAGGGGTGTGTACCTGTGAGTGGTGTGTGCCTGTGAGGAGTGTGTGCCTGTGAGGCATGTATACCTCTGAGGAGTGTGTGCTGTGAG